>NEWO01000048.1:1529440-1540071 GCA_003013225.1 Phalaenopsis aphrodite
AGAGCTCCTAACCTCCTTAAGATGACACAATTTTGTGATAACATCAAAGCTGCTAAACTCTTTGATCTTGGTTTCCAAGGTGACTGCTTTACCTGGAAGAGAGGTCAAATTTGGGAAAGATTGGACAAACTTCTGGCCAATGATCAATGGTTTTAGGAATTTTTAAATACCTTTGTACATCACTTACCATTAGTAAGGTCTGATCACAGACCTTTGCTCATTTCCATCACTGCCAACCCACCTACAAGCCATAACTCTTTCAGATTTCAAAATATGTGGACTGACCACCCTCATTTTCTAAATTTAATTAAGGAGCATTGGAAGGTGTCACAACAATCCAATCCTCTTATTAATTTGTGGCAATTGCAGAAATGATGGCCTACTATCTTAAACAATGGAATTGAAACTGCTTTCGAAAAGTTTATGAAGCAGTAGAGAAGGCTGAGAAAAATGTGGAATCCCTGGAAGCTGAAATTGGGACTGGTAATGTTAGTGAAGCTGCATTGCTAGAAAATGCTGAAAAGGTTCCTTTGGCCACTGAAAGATTGGAAGTGTTCCTTAAATAGAAGGCTGCAATCAATAGATTTATGGGAGGGGACAGGAATACTAAATATTACCATGCTTGTATCAAGTACAAAAGGAAATGTAATAACATTCACAAGATTCAAGATGCTCAAGGTTGTTGGATCAACAATTATGAGGATATTGTTAAAAATGCTATTGATTACTTTTAAAATCTCCTCACTGCACCTCATTCCACTGCTACACCTGTGGACCCTCAATTCTTCGAGGAAGAACTCATTTATACACAGGAACTTCAACTCTCATCCACTCCTACTGAGTCTGAAATCTGGGAGGCCCTTAGTACTATTAATAATTCCAAAGTTCCTGGTCCTGATGGATATTCAACTGCTTTTCACAAAAAAGCTTTGCCCATTATCAAGGCAGATGTGGTTAATGTTGTCCAAAGCTTCTTCAATGGTACCCCTCTCGCCAACTACTTTGCTTCCTCTAGCTATGTCCTCATCCCCAAAAATACTATTTTCCTTAACTGGAATCAGTACAAACCTATTAGTCTGACTTCTGTATTCAACAAACTCATTATCAAAATCATTGTGGCAACTAACTAATAAAACCCAACCAGACCGCATTTATCAAAGGCAGATCTATCTCTGAACATGTTTTACTGGCACAGGAGTTACTATTGGATATTGATCATCATTGTAGAGGAGGCAATCTCATGTACAAATTGGATCTGAGTAAAGCTTATGATACTATCCAATGGCCTTTCATTCTTGAAATTCTCAAAGCTAGAGGTTTCTCTTCAGACTTTTGCACCCTCATTTCTAGATGATTACAATTCAATTCACACTCCATCTTGCTAAATGGAGCCTCCCATGGTTTCTTCTCTGCTACCAGAGGAGTCCAGCAAGGAGATCCACTCTCCCCATCAATTTTCATCCTTGCCCTGAACTATCTTTCCAGAATGCTGAATCAAGCTATTTCACAGAAATCTTATGCCAGATTTCACCATACTTCTACTATGGAGGTCACACATCTAATGTATGCAGATGACATCATTATATTTTCCCAAGCCAACAAAAATGCTGTCAAGCTTCTACATAAATGTTTGAAAAACTATCAAGATAACTCTGGTATGACCTTCAACACTTCTAAATGTCAAATCCTTTATAACAATTTTACTAATCCTACAGCCAGACATTGGATTAGCAACTTTACTAGGTTTTCCACTGCTACCCTCCCTCTCCATTATCTTGGGGTGCCACTTATCGAAGGTAGAACCAAAAGGGTACAATTTGATGTTGTGATTACTAAAATCAATGCTTAACTCAACTGCTGGACAAACTTTTTCCTCTCCAATGGTGGTAGAATTACACTATTAAAAAGCATTCTCACATCCTTCCCTTCATACATCCTTCAAGTTACAAACATGAAGAAGTCTACCAGTTTATTAATTGAAAGGAGCTTCAATAGATTCCTTTGGGCTGGACAAAGGAACCAACTACACTAGGCTAGCTGGCAAAAGACTACTAAACCCACCACTGGTGGATGCTTGGGTTTCAAAGGCTTAGATCACCTACAACAAATAAGTATGTGCAAACTTTGGCTCAATTTTAGAATGTAGAATTCGTTATGGGAAAAATTCATGATGGGGAAATACTGTAAGCACTCCCACCCTAACTTGGTGGAAAGAAAGGTGGGGGACTCCCCCATTTGGGTCAAACTTCTCCAAATCAAACAAAAGGCTGAAAACACTTTCTTATGGGATCTTGGTAAAGGCAAAATTCATTTCTGGCTTGAGCAGTGGTGCCCCCAAGATCTTCTCATACCTAGAACAACAATTTTTCACCCTAACCTGCTGGTGTCTGATTGTTGGAATGGAGACTCCTGTTCAGTGATAAAATTTTTGACTTTGATTGATCCAACAACTACTACTTGTATTACTAAAATCCCATTCAACAGAGAACATCAAGACAACTTAGTGATTAATTCTAGTAAGCTTCATAGCATCTCCAAAGCTATCTATTCTAAATGGTACAGCTGGCAAGAAGTGCAATGGGGTAAAACTATTTGGAACAAATATCCCACACCCTCATTACCTTTTCTAATCTGGAGAACCTTCCACAAGCTTCTCCCTGTTGATGATATTCTCAAATTTAAGAGACTAAGAGGACCTTCAAGATGCCATATGTGTTGCAAAGCTGAAGAATTAATTCCTCATCCTTTCTTTCAATGTAGGTTCACACAAAGAGTCTGGTCAGAACTGACCTAAGAACTAAAGATAAATCTCCTGAATCTGGATTGGGCTTCCCTCCCTCATTGCTGGATTAAATGGGATAAAGTTAATCTGAGCACCATCCCATTTTTGGTCACTTGGTTCACTTGGATGGCCAGAAATAAAGCCAAATATGAGGACATTACTCTAAATGCTCACCTCACTATGTTACATTGTAAAACCCTCTTAACCAAGCTTATTAAACATAAGGGATTCCCTGAAATATTCTATAATACCAGTCCTTCTACACTTCAAATAGTAAAGATATCTAAAGTTTTTTGGATCAAACCCACATACCCCTGAACTAAAGCCAACATTGATGGGAGCTTTCATGGGCAGGATGCTGGATTTGAAGTTATCTTCAGGGACTATACTGACAGCTACAAGTTGTATTTCTACAGCCTTATGCATGCCCAAGATGCACTTGAAACTGAAACAGCTGCTCTATTATGGGCACTCTACATTGCTACTCAGATGAAATAGTTTTATATTATGATTGAAACTGATTGTTTTTTGCTTCTCCAGCTGGTTGAAGGATCCTTATCTCCTCTCTGGCACATACTCCAACTACTGAAACCCATCCAAGAACTTAAAAAACAATGTCAACTTCAGCTCAACTTCAATTACAGAGAAGGCAACAAACCTGCTAACTGGCTAGCAAGAGTTGCAAGTCAATCTGATGCCACTTTAGTCTCCACTAATCCCTCTCCCCCCCTTTCCTTTTTGTTAAAGGGTGACACCTTAAATATTCCCCTATCTAAGATATGTACTTTTGTCTTCCTAATATAATTTTTCCCCTTTTAAAAAATATACATATATATATATATATATATATATAAGTTAAATACTTTTTTCCCAATCTGGCGACCGACAAATCTGTATAAATTTTTTGGCATTGTTTCCAAACAACTTCATTGAATTGCCAAATTTAGGAAATTTTAGGTCCAAATGATAGACTTAGAAAAAATTAGTGTGTTACATTTATTTGATGTGTTATGTTACATCCTATGTTTAGAAAAATCCATAAAGTAAATTTGTGAGTGATTCATATTTTATTATTAATTTATGCATTTGTTTTACTGTTTCAAAATTATTTTGAAAATTGCATGAATTATTTTTTGTATAACTTCAACATGTTATTTACCCAGTTTTAGTTTTCATTTGTTCTACTTTATTAGTTTAGGGTCATTTCACTAGTTTGTCCTTGTTGTGTATACATGAGGCTGAAACTTTAGAACTAGTACCTTATGATCTTGAACTATAATAAGATGTTAATAAATTAAAGAAATCTAAACAACTTAGGAGAGATGAAACACGCATCTCATGATGAACACAATGCACAAGGCCACCATGCCCTGTTTGCCTTGATTGGCATGTGTGCACAACCTTTTGGCACATAATTGTCATCCAGGCATCTGAGAACATATAAGCTTTGCACCTTGACACTATGTATGGAGGACATAGGTGGCTGCTTTGGAAATTGCTTATATGAAACAATATAAAAATAATTCTGATTTTATTTTTCACTTATATATCCTTTCTTTGGCAACAAAACCAAAAACTTGATCTTGAAGAAAAATAAGAATTTAACTTTTAACTTATATATATTGGGATACTACGCAAGTATACATATCGTTATCATGTAATATAATACTTTTTGATTAATACCTAAATATCAAACCTGCAGGGAAGATATGAAATATGCACTTTTTGAAAAACTTATATATATATATATATATATATATATGAATCAATATTAATAGTAGAAATATAAGTAGCATTTTCAGCCCGCACTAACTGAGTCAGAAGAGGAAAATTCCAGGAATTATTAAGCCAAGTATCAGAAACAAGGAGATCATTATGATTATCGACCCAAGGAGAAAAATTAATTTGAGCCCAAGAATCATGCCAGAAGGAAACATTAGCACACCCAAGATCCCAATAAATAAAATCCTTTGCCATATCACTTATCCATGAGAATCAAATTCTAGGAATCGTTTTTATAGTAAAGAAATTTTAAATATTTTGACAAAAATAGAACAAACTTAAAAAGTTAACTAGAGTTGTTGTAGAAGAAAAGCACTAAATATGATAATATATTTCTCCTTATCATGAATAAGTGATAAGTATAGGAATTCAATTATGGAAGTATGCATATTATGTTCTGACAAATAGAAGCAATAATATTCCTTACCCTTACTAGAGATGCAATAAAGAACATTGACTAATATAATGTTTGAATAGTTCTAAAGATCGCCTAGGCAGGGAAGATACTAGCTCTCACTCTACAGTTCCTTCGATTCCCTCCACCTAAGGGCTAACATCTCGTATCAGAACTTAAAACAATAAACAAAGTTGGGGGCTTTAACGTGTCACTTTAAATTCCGCTAACTCTAAACCCTTCAAAGAATATTTCTCTGTTTATTTACACTCAATCATATGAGCTACATGCTCATTCATACAACCTCATATGATTCTTTCCAAATGTTTACTGAGACAATACCATCCCAATTCTTACATGTTCTCACAACAAATTTTAACATTTGGATTGGCCAAATCAAGAAGTAAATGAAGTAGAAGGATTTAAATCACACAACTTCTTCCGACATTAAAGATCAATACTCTCCACAACTTACATCCAACACTTAAAAACTTATCATTTTAAGAAGAAAGATAAAGAAAACTACTCAGAATCTATGGAGAAAACAGAAACACACTATAATTTAAAAGTAGAAATCAATAACAAGTCTCAATTAAAACCAAAATTAGTCTAAAATAAAAGATAAAAACTTATCTCATGTCCTCCAACAAACTCTTGATGTTCCTTTGAATATCTTCTCTTTTACAACACTCTGAATAAAAAACTAAAATAAAAAGGATAAATATGTGGTGTGTGAAAATCTCTCCAACTAACTCCCAAATTTTAAAACTTTCAATACTTTCTCAGTACTTTCAGGACCCCTTTCAAAGTCTCAATCTTCCATCTTTTATAATTCTCCAAAAGTTGCCTTGGTATCTTTTCAAAATATGTCTTGATTTGATGTATTTCCCCAGGAGATGCATCCTTTCGCAATAATTTTTGTCCATGGTGGTTGTAACCACCAATTAAGCTAATAGATGCCTCAAAAACCTCTTCAAAATTTGTACCAAATTTACTCATCCAATAACTGCCACTTGCAATTAAGTGTGGCGCCTCTGGGATTCTTAAAAAACTGCCACTTGCAATTAAGCTAATAGATGCCCCACCTGGATTCTTAAAAAACCACTCTTGAATCAGTTTACGTGATTGCAACGCATCACTTCACTGATCCTGAGCCTTCGAACTAACAAATTTACTTGAATCGAAAGGGCTCTATCCCTTACTCCTCCTCATTCTTGGCGTCATTCTACAAATTTTATAAATTCCAAAAATAACTTCAAAAATGAAGTCTAAATTACTAAACTACACATCCAAAGTATAAACAACACTTCCCATGCAATTTTCTTAGATTTTTTTCTAATTTTTCACCAATAATAGTGAATTTTCAAATTTCTACAAATGTGCTCAAAATACATTGTGAAAATCCAAAATTTTTGCATAGAAGTAAAGCTCTTACCTCAAGGTGCTTGGATCTAGCAAATTTCACTTGATTCCACCAAGAAAACTTCACATTAGACGTGCCCTAGCCCTCAAAAATTGTGAACTCGAGAGGTTGAAGGTGACAATGGCATTAAAAATGGGAATTTTTGGGCTGAAATTTCATTTCTAATTGTTAGCGAACCGATTTTCATGAACCGGCGCTTAAGTGCAGGAAAATGGCGCTTAGGCGCCTCCCTCTCGGGTTGACTCGCGCTTAAGTGCAAGATGTGGCCCTTAGGCACTAGTCCACAATTTTTAAAATTTTCAAATTAAGGTAAAATGAACTATTTCCCTAAGTAAACCACCCCTCAATGGTCTCATAGAACTTAAATTACTATTTCTAACTTCCTATTACTCCCCTCTCTCTCAAAATTCTCCTTATTAACTTTTTCAATTCGAGGCTAAAAATAACACAAATTTTCACACAAACAAACTTATATTAATTCACAAACAAGTACAAATACCTTTAAACACTTAATTATGACTCCAAATAGACTTGAATGATAAAATTTTTCAAATTACAAATACACAACAATCATTTCACAATTAAACACATATAAGAAGTCAACAAGACTTAAACATTAAACCACTTGAAAACAACAACTTCTAACACACAAATTCTAACACTAAACTTAATTCCATTCTTCATTTGAAGGAACAAATTCCTATCTTTCATTAGTCTCTCCAGGAATATAAAGTTGATAAAATGCACGATGGTGACGAGCTCTTATATTATATTCTTCAATCCACGTCTGCTTTATGAACAACGCCTTATCTGCTTCCTCTATATAACTTATGTGGCTAAATTGCATCTTCAATTGTCATCCAATATGCTCTAGATGTGCATGCAAATCAAGTACCTTGGTCCCCATTAAAGCCATGAAATTCTCAATTTTGTTTATCTTCTCTGATATCGCTTTAATACTAACGACTAAGAAATTGTTATATATTTCTTATGCACTTTGACTAATGAACCTATTCCTCATGGTTTCTTCCTTCTTCTTCTAATCAATATCCCATGAAGATATTTTCTCTAAATCTCAATTTCTCTTAGACTTTTAAAGCTAGAAATGATCTGGGGTGAAATTCCTTCACAAAACCATTCTATTTATAGGCCTAAATCCTTCCCATAACTCGTAGACACGTTTAGAAACTGGCTTGGCACGTTTTTACAAAATAATTGGCAGTTAAAAATTCAAGAATATTAACAATTCACATGGGTTTAAACTGTCGCGCTTAAGCCTTGGATCTAGCGCTTAAGCGTCAGTGCACATTTTTGCACCAGTCAACTTAACGTCCAATTTCTCATTCTAACAAGTCTGGTCACTAAATAAAGTTTTAAAACCTTTACTAACACATAATAGTTTCAAAAATACTACCCCAATTTTCTTAATCACACACAAAACAACAATCAAAATAAAAACACTCAGATAACTATGGGTTGCCTCCCACAAAGCGCTTGGATTTACGTCATCAGCATGATGACCTAAAATAAATATGTTGATATTTTCATATCTATTTCATTCTATTTTTAATGATATTGCACTTTAAAGACAGACATTCTAGATGTTTTGTTGCAGGAATGATGAATTAGGGTCATTGGAGCAAAAGGATGCAAAAAGCAGCAAATTTGGAGCGAAAAGGACCAAAATGTGGAGATTTGACTAGGCCGTTGATGGCGCCCTCAACCCAGCTGACGACGAGTTTTTCCTGATACTACAGGACAAAATTCTTCAGAAGTCCGCCGACGGCGAGATCGACGGTTATGCCTACTCAAGCTTTGGGTAAGGTCAAATTTTCAAGGGATGCTTAAGCAACTCTTGGGAAAGCTCATCCATAACTTTAAAAGAACATTTTGGCCAAAAATTAGAGAGGTCTTGGATGTTAGAGAGGTCCTAGAGTGTATATAATTTCTATTTGTGTGTAACAATTGTGAGGATTTCTTTGAGAGATTGTAAGAGTGGAGGGAAAGTGAGATTTCTTCCTCCTTGCTACTTCAAAGAGGAATTTTGTGTGCTGTAAAGAAAGGAATTGATTCAGAGGAACTTCGAGGTGTGTTGTTGGGGAGAAATTAGAGATAATTTATTTACTTGTTGTAGTTTGTATGAATTTGATTTTATATATGAATTCTGAGTTTTGTTGTGTTTTCCCCATGGGATCTGACTAGTTTTCTCTGTCTTTCTCCTTGTCTCGAGATTTATGAAATGGTGATTTAAATCGGTCAAGCCATGAAAATGTTTAAGAAATTGTGATGATCTTTTCACCTCGATCTTAATTTACTTTCGATTTGGCCAATAGATTTGTTAAAATATGTTGAGTTTTACAACTAAAGTGAAGATTACATCCAAGATTCAGGGAGGTCAAAGCCCTTGGAAGTTGGGTGCAAATAAATAGGGAAATAATATTATCGGGCATAGAATTGGAGATTTTAGTGTGAAAGACTAAAATCCCCAATTCGGTCATATCGTTTGGGTGTTGAAGAGTAGATGTTAGCCCTCAGGTGAGGGGAACGTGGGAGGAAGTGAGAGTCGGTATCCTCCTAGCCTAGCCACAGGTTTAATAAACAAGCGTAGAATTAGTCAATGTTCTTTATGCCTGGACCAAAGTGTAAAGAATAGGTATGCTCCTATTTAGCACAATATAAATTAAACTAATTCATCTTATCCATTCACTATAATTTCTTGACAAGGAGAAGGATGCTTTCTTATATATTGAATATCTTTATTAAACCCTACTTAATATCATTAGTTATTTAATAGTTATTAAAATTACCTATTTATTTCAATTGTCTATTAGTGATAGATAAGCAAATTGAACTTCATTGTTGTGATTAAAGTATTGCTTTTCTAAAGTCTTAGTTTGTAACTCTAAACTACTCCCTATGAGATTGATATCTAGGACTCCATTAGAGCCTTATATTACTTGAGCGATACGTATAATTGCGTTGATAAGTTTGACTTTACAATTATTGAATATTTATTACGTCCATATTTATCTTATATTTTATTGCATATATAAAGTCGCTGTCAAGTTTTTGGCACCGTTGTCGGGGAGTGATTGAGTGAGTGAGTTAAATCATGATCAGAGTAACAGAAAAATTAGGATTTTTAGAAATTTTTACTTGAATTGCAACTTATTTTTATATTTAGTTAATTATATTACTGAGTATTGATTTCAAATTGTATGCGTAAACTTGGACCTGAAAATCTTTTAACTTACGATTTGGAATTAGAACGCACTGTTAGAAGGACTAGAAGATTAAGAAGAGAACCTAGAAATTTTGATACAATGGGAAACAACCTGAACAATCAAGGAATAGAGAATGAACACCAACCTAGACCCCTATAAGATTATGCAAATCCTACAGCAGATGAAATTCACTTATCTATCGAAAAACCTGATGTAGCTGCTAATTCATTTGAGCTTAAATCTGTTATTATCCAAATGGTACAAAACAATCAATTTGGAGGCACACCAAATGAAGATCTGAATTTACACCTCGCTAGTTTTTTAGAGCTGTGTGCTACTTTTAAATATGACAGAGTCTCAAACGATGTTCTAGACTTAGACTTTTTCCTTTTTCACTAAGGGATAAGGCTAAGATGTGGTTAAATTCGTTAGCACCGGAATCTATTAGAACTTAGGGAGAACTTTCACAGAAATTTCTATCCAAATATTTCCCTCCATCCAAAACTGCTAAACTTAGAAATGACATAACATTGTTCTGTGAGATCAATGGAGAGTCAATATATGAAGCTTGGGAGAGATTTAAAGATCTTCTTAGGAAGTGCCCTCATCATTTGTTATTAGATTGGTTGATAATTCAAACTTTTTATAATGGATTAGTGGGATCTCTTAGATCGATTATAGATGCTATGGCTGGTGGTTCTTTAATGTCAAAACCTTTTGATGAAGCTCATTCATTAATAGAAGAGATGACTAGCAACAATTTTTAATGGCCCTCTGAGCGGGTAAACCCTAAAAGAGTAGCTAGTATCCATGATTCTGATGCAATATCTATGTTAGCTTTGTAGATTCCTATAATATCAAAGAAATTAGATCATTATGGAATGAATTATTCTCCAACACCTCCTATGATGGAAGAGAATTCATCTGGGCAATTTGTGGATGTTCAACCTTCATGTGAGACCTTAAATACTATTAATATGCCCAACATCTCTTATTCAAATTAGTATAATCATCCAAATTTTAATT
>NEWO01000048.1:1543731-1556635 GCA_003013225.1 Phalaenopsis aphrodite
TAATTTATTCATAGAATCTCTACTACCTATCATCCTCAAAGCAGTGGATTAGCTGAAGTTTATAATAAAGAGATTAAACAAATACTTGAAAAGACAGTAAACCCTAGTAAAATAGATTGGTCCACTAGATTGGATACTGCATTATGGGCTTACAGGACTGCTTATAAAACTTCTATTGGAATGAATCCTTACAGACTGACTTTTGGAAAGAATTGTCACTTGCCAGTAAAATTGGACCATAAAACATATTGGACGATCAAAAAATTCAATTATAACTTGAAAGATGCTGGTAAGAAGAGATTGTTAAAATTAAATGAATTGGAAGAGTTAAGAAATGAGTCTTATGATAACGACAAAATGTATGAGAAAAAATTAAAGTTATGGCATGATCGAAAGATTAACCAAAAGAACATTGAACCAGGACAAGAAGTTTTGCTTTACAACACTAGGCTGAAGTTATTTTATGGAAAATTGAAGTCTCGTTTGTTATGACCATTTACTGTGACTCAAGTTTATACTTACGGAGTTGTTGAAATTGAAGATCAGAAGATGGGAAATAGATTTAAAGTAAATGGACACAGATTAAAACCATATTATGAGGGTAAAAGACCAAATTTTCAAGAGGTTTAAATGATCAGTCAACAAGAATAACACCTAAATAGGTCGGGCTGACGACGTTAAACCAAGCACTTTATGGGAGGCAACCCATATTTATCTTTACGTTATTCGCGATTATAGTAGTTTTTATTTGAAATTATTTTTAGTTTGTGGTAGTAATAAGCTCTACTACTCTTATTTACCCTTGAAACATCTTAAAAACTGGATCCATGAAGAAACATTGGAACGCATTCGGACTAGGGCGAAACTGTGAAAATTTTACCTTGGGCGCCGACGGCGGATTTTTTCCAAGAGTTCAGACAAAATTGATACAGAGGCTCACCGACGGAGAGACCAACAAAGTGGCGGTTACTTGGGTTCAAATGGTGGTTTTAGGCTGTTTTTGGGCAGGAATTGTCTTTTTAAACTCAAAAATTTGATTTCTAGTTCATATTTTCCCTCAAAAAATGAAGTGAAACTCTACCAATTTCATTCTTATGGCGTCTAATTCCCCTGATAATCCCAGAATGTGAGTTTTCAATAGGCAAAAGTTTATTAGTACAGAAGCGCAACGAGTCTTCAACAAGTTGCTGACGAAGAAAAGATTAATCATAGAACGGGGATTCGTAAATTGCGGATTGAATAATCCCACGATTAATATTTAAGAAATGATAGTGCGGCAAATATGTGTAGTGTTATACTACACTACCGCCGCCATGGTTGTTTCAGTGGTTAAAGAATTTTATGCAAATTTGCATGGAATCAACCAAGGAGTTGTTTATGTGCAAGGGAGATGGATTATTTTCACTCTTGCACGTATCAATGAAATATATATGATAGATAATGTTCCTGTCTGCCACTATTCCAATTTCATATCAACAGGAAACCAGATGAATGAGATTTACTAATATTTAACAGATGAAACTGACAACTGGGAAATAAGAGAAAACGGGTATGTTAGTTTTTCTGTGACACCCCTGAATCTCATTTCAAAACATTAACACTTTTTCATTTCTGCAAATTTGTTACCAACAATGAAGATCGGTAAAGTTTCTAAAGAAAGTGCCATTTTGAATTACTGCATCCAAAGGGGACTGCTGATTGACATTGGATTTATAATTGTGAAGTCTGTTTTGGGCCTGATCGTTCATGGATCAACTTATGGGCTTGGACAACCCTCCATAATTTTCTCACTTTGTAGTCAGTTCCAAGTGTCCTATGAAAATTGGGAAAAGGTACTGCTACCTTATCCAAATGAGAGATTCCTATTTTTTTAAGATGAAAATGACATGACAATTATAATAGATCAAACATCTTAGAATTCACTGCCAGTTCAACCCTTAGTCCCTGATAAGTCTATGGTGATCCTGCGCTGAATCAAGAAATTGGAAAAGGAGGTACAAAATGTCATGAATGCGATTAATAATATCTCTGATTTCTTCGATCATTTAGACTGGAGGATGAAAGAACATTTCGAACACTCTGGACATTTAGAAGATAGCTTGATATGACTAATGAGGAGGATGAAGTTAATAGAAGAGGATTCCACTGAAGAATTTCCATTCCGACCCTTCTACAACATCTTCGTTCATGTGCAATCAATGGGTGATCTCATAGGAGAATCTAGTACCGAGTCTGAGGATTAGTAGATTTATATTACTACCTATATGCTATCTATTTATTTTAACTTGAAATTTGTATTTTCTTTGCTTTAGAATTACGCTTTTAGATCTCTGTATAGTTGAGACTAAGCATAAGATGTTTTGTTTTCAGCGTTTTGAGTGTTGTGGCTTAGATTGCAACGCTGAATTAGTGTGTTGAAGTTGAGAAAATACCAAACTTAGGTGTGTTATGTAACGTACATTATACACCTTGGAATTTATATATAAATGTAAAGTTTTGTGTTGTGAAAGTTTCTAGGTGCTAAGTACATCATTTAGTTACATAAAATTATGTCTATAATGATTAAAAAGATGCCGTTAAGGCTTGGAATTGATCAAAATCGCAAAAATCTGGAATTTGGACAAAATCATAGTAGCCCGCCGACGGTGCCCTCTACGCCACCGACGACGAGGTTTCCCGAGACTTAAGATTTAAATTCCAATAGAGCGCGCTGAAGGCGCCATCGACCACACCGACAGCGAGATCACGAAAAACACCTTTAATTGCAATTTTGACCAGTCAATCGCCACTATTCAATATCCCCTTCCTCCTAAAAATGCTATTTTTGAAATAATGCCTGAGAGATCTTGGATTAGGAGGCAATTTCAAGACTTTTTGACACCGGATTTGATCATCTCTAGGTAATAGCTTCACTCCAAGCTAAAAATATTTGATTTTCACCATGGATTTCTTCCACATTGAGGAGATCCAAAAAATTTGAGAATGTGAAGAAAATTTGGGAAGAAATTTATGGATCTTAATGTTGAACTCTTTAAATTACCTTTGGAAGCCATGATTTGCATATTTGAAGTAAATTTTGGAATTTTTCTATAATTTGATTAGATTTAAATGGCTCCACCTCAAAAGAGAAGAGTTGAGTTTGATGAGTCTCGCTTCGTCAATGCGATGGCTCAAACAAAATTCACTTCCATATTTAAAGGAAAGAAGTGCATACAAAATCGAGTTTTTGAAAGTCCGGGAGGAGAAATCGAACGAGTTATTGCGGAGCGCAGGTGGGAAAACTTTTGTTACACCACCAATAAAGCTGATGCAAATGTTGTGAAGGAGTTCTACGCCAATCTAATATATTCTGATGACAGAATTGTTCAAGTGCGGGGATTCCCAGTTGAGCTTACTGCCGCCCGCATCAACACTTTTTATGAACTCCCAGACTTTTATAGCTGCCAATATGAATCCTTCAGTACAATGGAAGGCCCCGTGAAAGATGTGATCAACTTTCTCACTGATGGAAAAGGAACATGGAAGGTAAAACAACGAGAACGGGTAAAATTTTCTGCTTCCATGCTGAATGTCACCTCTAAGGCGTGACACTATTTCATTTCCTCTACTCTGTTACCGACCTATCACCATAGTGAGGTAAATAGAGATAGAGCTGTTCTGAATTTCCGAATTCAGAATAGTAGAACTATAAATGTGGGAAGAATAATTCTTAAGAATATATTGACTACGGCAAAGAGGGAGACTAGTGGACATCTAGGACATCCTAATCTTATTTATACAATTTGCAAACTTTATGGAGTGGAAATTGGAGATGAAGAATGGGTTTATCCTATGAAACACATTAGTAAGGCTAATTTGAAGACTTATGAATCTTATGAGAAATAGAGAACTGGGAGTAGAAGTCAAGAACCTTCTACTAATATAGATGTCCCCTCTACAAGTTATGACCTTCCACCTTCTAGTTCCCCTACCCTCTCTGATTTGATGAATGTGTTGACCTTGTAGCGAAAGAGCATAGACTTGATAAGTGAAAGGATTGGAGGTTTAGAATGTTGGCACGACTATGATAGTGAGTACCTGCAGAGGCATTTGAATTTTGAGGTAGCTTCTTATGAAGCTCAGGCCCGACACTACAGAGATGAGCCTGATGTACGTTTCCTGAGTACCCTCAATATACTCAGTATCAACGCAATCCACCTACTGATCAAGGGGATGAAGGTATAGCTTGGGATTTTGATATTGAATGAAATTGATGTTCTTATGTTTTTACTTTTATTTTTGTAAACCTTTGTAATAGAAATGGATGTTTATGTATTTGGACTTTCATTTTTATTTTGTGTACTTGGATGATTTTTAATTCTTGTTATAAAGTTAGTGTTATAGTTAAATTTGCATGTGTAGTATAATAGATGTTCAGTAGTATTTTGTAGATTGTAATGTAATGTGATTTTTATTTCGCATTTTAATTTTAATTGTTTAGTATTGTGGTTGTGTTAGGAAATGTTGTGCTTATTTAATATTTTAGTTTTATACTTATTTCAAAATTTCATTACCCAGAAATTTCTCTAATGATTTATGTGTAGAAAGTTCCTAATATTATAGACCAGGTGAAGTAAAATTTTGAGAAGGCCTACAAAAATTTCAGAATGATAAAAATGCATACAATACTAAGGTATGATTTATATTTATAATTTTTCTTTCCACCCGTATTATTTCATATTTAAAAATTTAAGTTTGGGGGAGGGAAGAAAAAGATTAACTATTAGATGTCCTCTATTTCAATATTTTCAAAAATTATTTATGTTATTTTATGTACTGAATTTAATTCAGGTAACTATATTTTTGTAATTATTTAAATATTATGGTAAATTTAAAGAAATATTTTTGTAATGAAAATTAATTTTGTAACATAAGATATTTAGTATAAGAGAATAAAATTATCTATTTAAAGTAAAGGAAGTTATATTTCGAAGTATTAAGAATCTGGAAATTCATTTGAGAAGAAAAGATTGGGGCTCAATAATGTAAAAACTATGAATTATTTATAAGGTAGAGAAAAGCTTTGAGTTTCAAATTTAGGGAAAGAAAAGTGAAGTTCAAAATCATTAAAGGTTATCCTGATATAGTAATCCTCACTTGAAAAAGGAAAAAGAAAGGATTGAAAAAAAATCCTAAAAAGAAAAGAAAAATATATACGATTGAAAGCAATCAAAATGAAAAAGAAAAAAGAAAGAAAAATTATGGAAGTGAGAGAAGCTTGAGGATATGTCTAATAAAAAATTGGCTTCACTGGACCTACTTAAAGGGAAAACTTGAATACATTCCTGAACTTATATTTATGGAATTAGATCTTTTACTAGTAGAGGTCCCATGAAGTTCTGATCTCTTGAATATTCTAGATGACTTAATATTACAACATATAGTCATTCTTGAAATAAATAGAAGACTAGAACTCTTAAACTTGATGACTATATGATCTTGTGGCTACAAAGTTAATTCAATTACTTGAATTTTTTCTGAAAATCTCACTATGATATTTATGAAAATCAAACTTATAGTATTTCTGAATTAAAACTTTACTGCAATAGATTATAACTTTTATATAGTACAAAAATTACTTAAGGAAGAGTAATAGTTAAGTTTGGGGGATTTTGACCTAAGGAAAATATGTTGAGATTTTCATACCTATTTTATACTATTTTTAATGATATTGCACTTTAAAGATAGGTATTTTTGATGTTTTGTTGCAGGAATGATGAGTTAAGGTCATTGGAGCAAAAAGATGCAAAAAGGAGCAAATTTGGAGCGAAAAGGACCAAAATGTGGAGATTTGAACTAGGCCACTGACGACGCCCTCGACCCCGCCGACGACGAGTTTTTACTGAGACTACAGAACAAAATTCTTCAGAAGCCCGCCGACGGCGAGACTACGGTCATGCCTACTCAAGCTTTGGAGAAGGCTAAATTTTGAAGGGATGCTTAGGCAACTCTTGGGATAGCTCATCTACAACTTTAAAAGAATATTTTAGCCAAAAATTAGAGAGATCCTGGATGTTAGAGAGGTCTTAGAGTGTATAGAATTTCCATTAATGTGTAACAATTGTGAGGATTTCTTTGAAAGATTGTAAGAGTGGAGGGAAAGTGAGAGATTTCTTCCTCCTTGCTACTTCGAAGAGGAATTCTGTGTGTTGTTAAAAAAGGAAGAGACTCAGAGGAACTTCAAGGAGTGTTCTTGGGGAGAAATTAGAGATAAGTTATTTACTTGTTGTAGTTTGTATGACTTTAATTTTATATATGAATTCTGAGTTTTGTTGTGTTTTTCCCACGAGATCTTAGCAGTTTTCTCTACTTTCTCCTTGTCTCCAGATTTGTGAAATTGTGATTTGAATTGGTGAAGCCATGAAAATGTTTAAGAAATTGTGATAATCTTTTCACTTTGATCTTAATTTACTTTCGATTTGGCCAATTGATTTGTTAAAATATGTTGAGTTTTACAATTAAAGTGAAGATTACATCCAAGGTTCAGGGAGGTGAAAGCCCTTGGAAGTTAGGTGCAAATTAATATAGAAATAATATCATCGAGCGTAGAATTGGAGATTTTAGAGTGACAGACTAAAATCCTAAATTTGGTCCTATCGTTTGGGTGCTGAAGTGTAGATCTTAGCCCTCAGGTGAGGGGAACTTGGGAGCTCCAAAGTGAGAGCCGGTATCCTCCCAGCCTAGCCGCAGATTCAGTAAACAAGCGTAGGATTAGTCAATATTTTTTATGTCTGGACCAAAGGGTAAAGAATATGTATGCTTCTATTTGGCACAATATAAATTGAACTAATTCATTTTATCTATTCACTATGATTTCTTGACAAGGAGAAGGATGCTTTCTTATATATTGAATATCATAATTAAACCCTACTAAATATCATTAGTTATTTAATAGTTATTAAAATTACCTATTTATTTCAATTGCCTATTAGTGACAGATAAGCAAATTGAACTTCATTGTTGTGATTAAAGTATTGCTTCTCTAAAATCTTAATTTGTAACTCTAAACTACTCCCTGTGGGATCGATATCTAGGACTCCATTAGAGCGCTATATTACTTGAGTGATACATATACTTGCGTTGATAAGTGTCTTTACAATTATTGAATATTTATTACGTCCATATTTATCTTATATTTTATTGCATATATAAAGTTGTTGTCACCCGACGTAACCAGTGTTTATTCTAGTTGACACAACATCTTTTTATCATTAAATTTATGTTGATACCCTATAAAATAGGGTTTCATTCTATGTCCATTAGCTTTAAATATTTTCTCAGACTTAGGATCTTTAATATCCACAGCTCCATAAGGATAAACATTTATCACAACAAATGGGCCCAACCACTTGGACATAAGTTTGCTTGGAAATAATCTTAACCTTGCATTATATAGCAAAACTTGTTACCATGGCTGAAAAATTTTAGTAAGATTCCTTCGATCGTGCCACATCTTCATCTTTTCTTTATAAATCTTGTCACTCTCACAAGATTTACTCTTTATCTCTTCAAGCTCATTTAATTGCAATAATATTTTCTCACCATCATCTTTCAAATTATAATTGAACTCTTTAAACTCCCAATATGTTTTATGCTCAATTTCAACAAGTAAGTGACAAGTTTTCCCAAATACTAGCCTATATGGGGACATTTTTATAGGAGTTTTGTATGCAGTCCTATAAGCCCACAAAACATATTCAAGTTTGACTGACCAATCCATTTTTGTTGGATTCACAGATTTTTTCATAATTCTTTAAATTTTTTGATTGGATAATTCAGCTAAACCACTTGTCTAAGGATGATAAACAGTAGCAATCTTATAATTTATACGTTATTTCTTTAATAACTTCTCCATTATGGCATTTCTAAAATGACTTCTCTCATATGTAATGATAACTGTCGACATCCCAAATCTACAAAATATGTTTGTTTTCAAAAATTTTGCAACACTTTGAGCATCACATCGAGGTAAAGCAACAACTTCTATCCATTTGGATATATAGTCCACTACTAACCGAATATATAAATTTTTGAAAGATAGTATAAATGGTCCCATGAAATATAATCCCCAAACATCAAATATTTTAACTTCTAGCATATAATTGAGGGGCATCTCATTTCTTCTAGAAATATTGCCTACTTGTTGACATCTATCATAAGTTTTGATATGAGCATTAGCATCTCTAAAAATTGTAGGCCAATAGAATCTAGGTTGTAAAATTTTGTATGTTGTTTTATCAACACCAAAATGTCCCCCAAAATCAGAATTATGACATTTTTGGATAATTTCATAAGTTTCTTCTATTGTTACACATCTTTGAATTTCTTTCCGTGTTTATATAAAAATGGGTCATCCTAAAAATAAGTCTTAGCTTCAGAAATAAATTTTCTCTTTTGTTGGTATCTCATTCTATAAGATATAATATTGCTAAAATTAAAGTTCACCATGTCAGCAAACTACGGAACACCCCACTCATTAATAGTGAACAATTTTTCATCTGGAAAAAGTTCATTAATTTCTTTTTCAAAACAGAGTGGTTTTTCTAACTCCAACCTGGACAAATAATCAACAATTTGATTTTCAGTCCCCTTTGATCCACTATTTAAAAATCAAATTCTTGCAAAAGAAGAATCGATCTTATAAGTCTAGGCTTAGCAACCTTTTTTTTCATTAAGTACTTAATAGCAGAATGATCTGTATGCACTAGACAATGAGTTCCAATTAAATATGATCTAAATTTATCGAAAGCATATACTATTGCTAATAACTCTTTCTCAATTTTTGTATAATTGATTTGAGTTTCATTAAGAGTTTTACTAGCATAGTAAATTACTTTGAAATTTTTAACATATCTTTGTCCAAAAATAGCTCCTATAGCATAATCACTAGCATCACACATCAATTCAAAAGGTTTTTCCTAGTTTGATGAAGTTATAATTGGTGCAGTGATTAATGTTTCTTTTAATAAATTAAAAGATTATAGGCATTCTTCATCAAGATTGAAAATTGCATCTTTTTCTAATAAATGACATAAAGGCTTAGCAATCTTTGAAAAAACTTTAATATACTGTTTGTAGAATCCAGCATGTCCTAAAAAGCTCTTAATTTTCCTTACATTTGTTGGATAAGATAAATTAGCGATCACTTTAATTTTTGCAAGATCTACTTCCATACAATTTTCTGATATTTGATGACCTAATACAATTCCTACTACCATAAATTGACATTTTTCCCAATTAAGGACTAAATTTGTTTCTTCACATCACTTAAGAACTTTAGATAAATGTTCTATACTTGAGTCAAATGAAGTTCCAAACACTAAAAAATCATCCATGAATACTTCAATCCATTTTTCAATTAAATCACAAAAAAATTGCCATCATATATCTTTGAAATGTAGCAGGGGCATTAAATAAACCAAAGGGCATCCTTCTAAAAGGAAAAGTACCATAAGGACTGATAAAAGTTGTTTTCTTTTGATCCTCAGGAGATATTTGTATTTGGTGATAACCAGTATATCCATCCAGAAACAAAAGTATTTATGCCCATCCAGTCTATCCAACATTTGATCTAGAAAGGGTAATATAAAATGATCTTTCCTAGTGGCAAGATTTAATTTTCTATAATCAATACATATTCGCCACCCTATAACTTATCTAATAAGTATTAATTCATTATGTTCATTCACAGTTACAGTTACTCCTCCTTTCTTAGAAACACAGTGAATTGGACTAACCCATGCACTATCTGAAATAGGGTAGATCATTCCAGCATCTAACCACTTTAAAATATCTTTCTTAACAACTTCTTTCATAACAAGATTCAGTCTCCTTTGAGGATCAACCATGGGTTTGCAGTTCTCTTCCACACAAATTCTATGCATAAAAATTGAAGTACTGATTCTCTTAATAACAGCAATTGTACATCCAAAGACTTCCTTAAAGTTTTTCAAAATTTTCATCACCCTTTCTTCTTCTTACATCGTTAATTTTCAAGAAATTATAACTAATAAAGTAGATGAATTTCCTAAAAAGTCATATTTTAAATGTTCCGGAAGTAACTTCAACTCAAGTTTTGGAGGTTTTTCAATTGATGGATAAAATTATTTATCTTTGTCTATCGTATCCAAAATTTCAAAACTTTTTCGAACATAGTTTGAATCATCCTTAAAAAGTTCTTCACATCGATCTAATTCCTCTTCTTGCTCGTGTTCCAAATTTTTTTCATCAAATTTTTCTTCATAAGTTTTTTTAAAATGACATTCACTTAGATATCTTATAACATTCATCCTATAACATTCATCATCTTTAACTTTTGTAGGATATTTCATTGATCTTGAAATATTGAAAGTAACAATTTGATCATTGACACACATTATTAATTCCTCTTTCTGCACATCTAACATTGCTCTTCTTGTGGCTAGGAAAGGTCTCCCAAAAATGATAGCTATTTCCTTATCCTCTTCCATATCTAGCACATTGAAATCAACATAAAAGATAAATTGATCCAATTTTACTAAGACATCTTCTATAAGACATTTAGGGTATGTTATCAAACGATCTGCTAACTATAGAGTTAGAGCGGTAGGGGTTATTTCTCCTAATCCCAATCCTTTGAATATTGATAATGGCATAAGGTTAATGCTTGCACCTAAATCACATAAAGCTTTCCCATAAAATTTGTTTCCTATTGCACATGGAATTGTAAAGCTACCAGGATCTTTAAGATTTTTACGAAGCTTTTTTTGAATTCTAGCACTGCACTCCTCACTAAGTGCAACATTCTCATTATCTTCAAAATTTTTTTCTTGTTCAGAATATCCTTCATAAACTTTACATAGCTTGGCATTTGTTCTATTACTTCTGCAAATGCAATATTAATTGTAAGCTTCTTAAATATTTCCAAAAATCTTGAAAATTGCTTATCCAACTTCTGCTGACGATGTCTCTAAGGAAATGGAGGTGGTGGTTTTTCCAAATAAATTTTCAGCGGAGAAATAGGTCTCTCAGAATCTTTTAAAGCATCCTCCTTTGATTCTTCAATTTCTTCTCTCTCTACTTCTGTTTCTTTTTTAACCCTACCTTCCAACTCCCTTCCACTTTTAAGTTGAACGGATTTTCCTTTCTCTTTATTCTTGTCTTTTTGATTTGATTCAACATTACTAGGAAGTGTTTCTTGTGATCTATTACTTAATGAATTTATTATTTGCCCAAGTTGATTCTCATTATTTCTAATTATAGTTTTTTAATTTTGTAATTGATTTCTCATTCGTAACACCATTTTTTCTATAGACAACTTCTTATCCTTAAATTGTGCATTACTGTTATAACCTGGAGGATAAATAGATCAATCATTATTATTCTCTTGGTTGTTCTAGTTTCTCAATGGGTTTCCTTGGTTGTTCCCTCATTGCTGATTATTACCACCCGAATTGTTATTCCAGTTAAAGTTGGAATGGTTCTTCCAACCTGGGTTATCATAATTGGAATATGGGTTATTTTGCTTATTATTTATGACATTCAAAGTTTCTAAAGATTCTTGAGAATATGTCATTTGGACTAATGAATTCTCTTTAATCATGAAAATTGGTTGAGAAAAATTCATTTCAAATTAGTCTAACTTCCCGTCGGCACTATTTTTGGTGTGGGGTTTGCCCGTAAGAAGCTGTCGGTCATCGAAATTGAAATCTCGTTGCCCGCTTCGGAAGGACGTTAAAAAATTTAGTTTTGAAAAATATGGAGTCAAACTGACCCCATAATTTTCATAGTTTAGATGAAAGAGTATTTTACCTCAAATCCCGTATCTATCCCTAAGGATGAACACAAGAATTGAGGGTGAGGCTCGATCAAATAAACTAGAGAAAGTTATGACATCCGTTTGATCTACGAAACTCATGTATTGGCCGACAAGTTCCCCTATTTAATATAAGAAATTAAATAGGGTTTACGTTACGCTGGGTTCAGGAAAAGCTTCCTATAAGGGCAAGCCCCTATAGTTAATTACATCTTAGGTAACAGAAGTTACTTAAGAACACTCTCAATAGAATCAAGAAAAATTACCTTCAAGGAGTTCAAATGGTAAGAATTTTTTAAAGATATTGGATGGAGAAATATGAAAGGGATTGGTTAAAATTTGGAACAGTTTGTTTTGGAGTCCAAAGGAGGAAACACTAGAGGATATCACTGATCCGAAGGAAAACTTCGGTGATTTTCCCAAGCTATCCTACTATTTGGTTTCAATTTAGGAGAAATCATTTAGATGTTCATCCTGTAAATTTTTTTTATTAGGATTTATATTTATGTGAAGCAATCAGCACAAATAACCTTGAAGATGTGAGGATTTAAGTCGTGACAAACGACAACCTCGGAATCCTAAGGCGAGTTAGGGCTTAGATTGTACAACAGGATTATACAAATGCCTAAAAGATGTGTTTGAGGATTTATGTTGCACTAGGCAAACAACCTCGAATTCCTATGGCTTTGTTGTTTAAAGCTAAGGAAGGGATGTATTAGTGTAGATCCTCTTGCTGTTGAAGATGACCAGGCTGCCCACCATGTAAGCTCCAAGCTCCTCGTTGTAGCAGAGTTCAAGTTTTCTAGGTTCTTTGGTTATAACATCAAATCAGGTGACCCTGTGGTTAAAGTTCTTCAAATTTTTTTATGGGCATATTAAAGTTGATTAAAGCGACACCGGTCAAGATCCCACGATTCCGTCGTCCCGGTACCACTATTTTCTATTGGAAGTCCAAATGAACTTACTAAACTCAATTTAATGAGTTCCATAATTTCATTTAGATCGTGGGAAAATTCGTTAGCAACCGTAGGTTACCTCCTCCGAGGGTTCCCGATCTTCCAATAGAGACGT
>NEWO01000048.1:1576483-1586604 GCA_003013225.1 Phalaenopsis aphrodite
CAAGTTTAGCAGAGAAGAGTGTAGAATTTCTAATGGTGAGGGATCCTCGTCTAGTTTTCCAAGAATAGTCAATAGAAAAGTCCTATGGCTAGACCTTAGGCTACTAAAGAGGAAAAACTAAACCTCAACCAAAAGTGAGGTCAAGAAATGGAACCCTCAATAGGTGTGGTGTGCTGGGCAAGCTCACTACGCGTATTGGCGTTGACCGATGAGATCAACAAAAACCAATACAAACTCCTAAGTCAACAGACCTGAAAGTATGTGTAGAATTGTGTGTGTGATTTGTTTCTTCTGTGGAATTAGCAGGTGATCGTCTGGTTGAAATCAAGGAGTAGGGACTCTCGCTGGGGATCGAAGAGTGAATTTTGAGTTATGAAATTTCAGGTATTTATAAGGGATGGGAATCCGTTTGTAAGTACTGACCCTGAGGTAGGAATTGAAATTTGGGTATCAATCCCGAAATAAGAATCAAATGTCATAATCCATTTAAGGTGGTCTTAGAATTGATTTCAAAAGATGAGAATAGGATGCCTTGAATTAATCGAAGGGCTTATTCCCTCAACCTCAAAAATATCGTTGAATTTGATTCAAAAGATTGCGATAAGAGGGGTTCCTAAAGCAACGTGGAATCGGATATAAAATCCTCAACCTCTAGTATATTGTAGGATTTGATTTGGAAGATTGAAATAGGATGAGCTCCTAAAGCAACACGGTATTGGATGTGAAATCATCAACCTCTGGAATTTATTTGAAAAATTGTGATAGGATGAGAACCTAAAGCAACGCGGTATCAGATGTAAAATCTTCAACCTCTAGATTTGATTTGAAAGATTGCGATAGGATGAGAACCTAAAGCAACGCGAAATCGGATGTAGAATCCTCAACCTCTAGATTTGATTTGAAAGTTTGCGATAGAATGAGCTCCTAAAGCAATGAGGTATCGGATGTAAAATCTTCAACCTCTAGATTTGATTAGAAAGATTTCAGTAGGATGAGAACATAAAGCAACGCGGAATTAGATGTAGAATCCTCAACCTTTAGATTTTTGTGTGAATCATTGCTAAGCAATGTGGATTGGAATGTGAAATCCTCATCCTATAGAATTTGATTTGAAAGATTGCGATATGATGAGGACCTAAAACAACGTGAAATCGGAAGGGGAATCCTTAACCTCTATAATTGATTTGAAAGATTGTGATAGGATGAGCTCCTAAAGCAACGCAGTATCAGATGTAAAATATTTAACCTCTAGATTTTATTAGAAAGATTGCGATAGGATGAGCTCTTAAAGCAACACGGTATCAGATGTAAAATCTTCAACCTCTAGTTTTGATTTAAAATATTGCAATAGGATGAGAACCTAATGCAACACGGTATCAGATGTGAAATCCTCGACCTCTTGATTTGATTTGAAAGATTGCAATAGGATGAGATCCTAAAGCAACACAGTATCGGATGTAGAATCCTCAACCTCTAGAATATTGTGTGGACTATTGCTAAGCAATGTGAAATCCTCATCCTCTAAAATATCGGGTGAATCATTGCTAAGCAATGTGGAATCCAATGTTAAATCTTCACCCTCTCAAATATCGGGTGAATCATTGCTAAGCAAAGCATAATCAGATGTGAAATCCTCATCCTCTAAAATATCATGTGGACCATTACTAAGCAATGGGGAATCATATGTGAAATCTTCATCCTCTAAAACATCGAGTGCATCATTGCTAAGCAATGCAAAATCAAATGTGAAATCCTCATCCTCTAAAATATCGTGTGGACCATTGCTAAGCAATGCAGAATCAGATGTGAAATCGTCATCCTCTAAAATATTGGTTGAATCATTGATAAGCAATGCAGAATCAGATGTGAAATCTTCATCCTCTAAAATATCATGTGGACCATTGTTAAGCAATGCAAAATCATAAGTGAAATCTTCATCCTCTAAAATATCGGGTGAATCATTGCTAAGCAATGCAGAATCAGATGTGAAATCCTCATCCTCTAAAATATCTCGTGTTGAATTCGTGGGAAACTAGTAGAATTCGTAAAGATTGACATTGGTGAGAAAAAATTGTGAAAATTTCTGAGATCTTGTGCAGAATGTGAATTTCAGTGGGGTTGTGAAGAAAACTGGTTCAGACCAAGGTAGTTGTGCTACACAAGCAAAGAGTGAGAAACTTTGAACTCTAGAATTTATCATTTTCTTTTCTTTTTGTTAGGATTTGGACTCAGTTTCAGACAAGCACGACGTCTGAGTTTCTAGGAATGAGTCTTTGTCTCTAAAACATTGCAAGGCACAGTATTTCTTGAAATATCGTCCACTGACAAATGATAAGTGTAGAAATTAGTCCATCCTTACGGTACCATCAGAACTATATTCTTTCAAGTACACATCACATATGAATTATTTTTAGAAATACCATGGTTGAAGAGGCCGTAAGTTCGTAGCTTCGTTTGTAGCAGTCATCATTTAATTTGTTGTAGATTATGTAAAGGTTATTGAAGTTGTCTTTGAGAAATCTTTCGAACATTCTTCAAGTTGAAGTTGGAGTTGTATTTGTTGGACACTGAAGAATATGACTTCAGGTTTGAATTTCCATTAACTGCTAATATCATCGTCAAGTCTTTAATTCTTTCTTTCTGAGCCTAAGCAGATTTCAGAATTTTGGTCGTGTGATCAAAACATTTCTCATTTTCTAAAGATATTTTTGAGTCAATTAATAACCGACCAAAAGACTAAAGAACATTGAACTTTTTCTTGAATATAATGTAAGAAAAATTTTCTTAAGACAAAATTTTAAGTTTCATTGATCAGGGGGAACTCGGACACTAATTTTTTATTATACGTCCACCTCAAGCTTCTTCTCAGGGAGACTTTTCTTTTGCTTTGATTTATATTTTTCTTCAAACTTTGCACATAATCCTTTTTTTTTTCCTTTTTTCTCTTTTCCCCATGTTTTGTTGAAAATTACTATATCTGGTAGAGCACGATTCAAAGATTTTGAATGTCTTAATTTAGACAAATTTTTTATTATAGGCTCACCTCAAGCTTCTTCTCGGGGAATTTTCACACAACATTTTTTTTGCTCCCTTAGTTCTCTAAGAATTACTATATCTGATGAAACATATTTCTTTTAAAGATTTTGAATGTCCAAATTCTCCTGACTAATAATCCTTAAGTGTTTCTTAAGTCAAATTCTGGGATATTATAACTCGTTTGAAAGTCAGGACCCAGTCATGTGGCAGAAAATTAAAAGGCTCGTGATATCCCAAGTCAATTACTCGTATTTCAACCATACTATCTTATTTTGGAAATCAACTTAGGACCCAATCCAAATTCTTTAAAGTGGATGACTCAGTTATTAGGATATCAATTTAATTCTACCCTAAAGTCTTAATCTTATCAAAACATCCAATTTTTTTCTTCGAGGTCATCCTGTTTTTTTTAAATATTGCATAATCTTGAACAACAACAAACCCTTTTTTTCATTAATTGTGGTGGGAGGGATGGGATAGACTAACATTGATCATGTTAATTTCCCATTTATACAAAAATAGTAATACAATAGTAGCCAAGAGGCATTTCATTCGTTGGCAGTTACGTAGGAATAGGTTAGAACAAACAGATCGACCGAAATCATATTGATATAACCTCTTTCATGTATCTTTCAAATATTCTTTTGGGATTTCTATGTCCCCATTCTTGAACTTCTCCTCAAGCAAGTCTTCGAAACTACAACACTCTTCTAAGGTGTGTCAAACAAACCTGTGGTACGGGCAATATCTCGGATGTCCTTTCTTGTTGGCCTCGTCGAGCTTCTTTGGCTTGGGTAACCTGAACTCGAGATTCTTAATCAAATTGCGGAACATCTTTTTTTTGCTTCATCTTTAAGAGAATATATCCCATTTGATCGAGAGTTCGTGATTGGAACCTGTCTTTCATATGTCCGGTAAGGTCTCTAATGAGATAATTGCTGAATATTCTGACGAGGATGTTGGAAGATTTGTTGACGTTGTTCTGTTTGTAGTTGCAATTATCGTTTCCCCTGCTAACCACAATTGTTGTGCCAGATTTCTTCTCAAATATCTTGGTTATCATGGACTTCTCGGCCTTCTCATGAGAATCGATATGCTTGACTTCTTCTTGCATATTGCTAGCTTTGTTGAGTAACTTCTCGAAAGACTTGATAGTGAGTCCCTTAAGCGTGAAAGTTATGGGTCCATGGATTATTTTGAGTAAAATCTCAATTGCATGTTATTCCTGTAGTTGAGGCTCACACTTTATGCTATGATTTCTCCTCCTCAAAATATATTCTACTAAAGCCTCATTAGGCTTTTATTTTTCAACCACGAGATTTCCAATAGAAATATGATGCTGCACTCTGGCAAATCTTTTTACAAACAGCAGTTCTAACTCATCGAATGTTTTCATCGATCTGTTGAGCAATTCCGCATACCAATCGAAACAAACTGCTAACAGGCTGCTGACAAACTGTTGACAGAGTAAAGCTTCGTTATTTCTTGTATTGCCACAACTGGCTCGAAAATGTGCTGTGTTGTTTGGGATTTCCAGTCCCGTCAAATAGCTTAAAGTTTGGTGACACAAAAACCTTACGGCATCAAACTCCTCCGAGTAGGGACCACCCTTTAAAATAAACGCACTGCCCTTAAATTGGGTTAAAGCCTCCCGAACTTGTTCAACCATTTGTTTAAATTCATTTTCTGGTAAGACACTTTGGACATAGTATTTCTTTGGTTGTTCATCAGAGGTGAATTCTTTTTTTTCATCTGCAACATGAATGGTTACTGGTTGGTTCATTTCTAGAAGTGTCATCTGCGGTGATTGTGACTGTCTTTGCTTTGCAATCAGGGTGGTCGTCAATTCTTTGATTTTCTTTTTGAGACGATTGATCTGTTTGTCCCTTTGTTGGGTGGCCCCTTGCCTCTCCTCCGCGGCATTTTCCACACCAAAATTTGGAGCGTCGCGAGCAGATAACTCGGCTCGGGTCTCGACGACATTGATTTCTATTAATTCTTCATCCATGTCGTAGTTTTCATCATTCATATCTTTTCTTTGTTCTTCAGATAATCGTGCAATATTAGACCGGAGTTTCTCCAGCTTAGCGTCAATCGAGTTCCTTTTGATTACTTTTAGGTCAATTGGGGATTTATGAAGAATATCATTCTTTTATTGAGCACCGATGTGGTTGTGTAAAAGTTAATTGAACCAACCAAAATCATATTTACGGAACCTTTTTCAGGTTCTTTTAAATGCTCTTTCAGGATTGTTACATTTCCACTTTTGAAAATCTTCTCAAGCCAATCCTTGAAGAGAAAGCAATTTTCTATGGTGTGGCTGAGTAACTTGTGGTATGGGCAGTATTTTGGATGATCTTTCATATTGGCTTCCTCTAGCTTTTCTGTCTTTGGAAGACTAACTCCTTTTTCCTTTAGCAATTCATCGAGCATCTTCGACACAGCTTCCTCTTTAAAGGAATACATCACTTTCTATCATTCTGCCAAGCATAACCTCTTATTCTCTAGTCGGTATGATCCTTCCTGAGATGGTTGTTGGCTAGACTGGCCATATTGTTGTGCTTGTTGTTGGCGAGATTGTCGAGGTTGTTTGGCTTTCAAAATTTTCTGGCCACACCTCTTTTCCTGTGCCTATATCAGTTGTGCAGGCTTCAAATTGGACCCAATCTCAAATCCAGAAAGTAGTGATTGGAGAGGAGTTGCCCATAAGCAGTTGTCGGTCACTAGAATCAAAATTTCGTAGCCCGCTTTGAAAGGACGTTTAATTTACATATATATTTAGTTTTAGAAAATTATGAAATCAAACTGACCCCATATTTTTCATAGTTTAAATGAAAGAATGTTGTACCTCAAACCCTGTATCTCTCCTGAAGGATAAACTCAAGACTTGAGGATGAGGCTCAATAAAAAAAACTAAGGAATATATAACATCCCTTTGGTCTACAAAACCTTTATATTTGCCGACAAGTTCTCCTTTTTAATATAAAGAATTAAATATGGTTTATATTAAGCTGAGTTGGGACATGCTTCCTATAAGGGCAAGCCCCTATAGTTAAAAACATCGTAAAAGAACAAAGTCACCTAAGAAGACTCTCGATAAAAATCAGGAAATATTATCTTCAAGGAGTTTCAAAGGGTAGTACTTTTCAATGAGATAGTACGTAGAGGTGTGAAAGAGGATTGATTCAAATTTAGAATATTTTGTCGCAGAGTCAAAAGGAGGAAGAACTAGAGGGGGACATGGATCCAGAGGAAAACCTCAGTGACTTCCCAAGCTATCTTAATGTTTGGCTTCATTTCTGAGGAGAAATGTTTAGGTGTTTCATTCTATCAATTTTATTAGTTAGGGCTTACATTTGTGTGAAACGATCACACAAATAGCCTGAAAGATGTAAGGGTTTAGGCCGTGCAAACGAAAACCTCAGAATCCTAAGACGAGTTAGGACTTATATTATATAACAGGGCTATACAAAGGCCTAAAGATAAAGTGAGGATTTTTGTTGCATAAGCAAGCAAACTCGAAGTTCTATGGATTTGTTGTTTAAGTTTAAGGAAGGAAGATTGGTTTAGTTGGGGAAGACAGATTTTGCTGTTGAAGATAGTTGTGCTGCCCACCTTGCTAGCTCCTAGCCCTTGCCGCGACGAGTTTGAGTTTTCTAGTGTCTCAAGTTATAATGTCAAATCAGGTGGCCATATGGTTGAATTTCTTTAAATTTTATAGGGGCATATTAAAGTTGGTTAGAGCGACACCGGTTAGGATCCTACGATTCCCTTATTTTGGCACCACTATTTTCTATTGGATTCACTTAGTCCAAATGAACTTACTAAACTTAACTTAATGAGTTCCATAATTTCATTTAGACTGTGGGAAGCCTCGTTAGCAACTGTAGGTTACCTCCTCCGAGGGATTCCCGATCATCCGATAGAGACATCTTTATTAAGTTGACAATTGTAGTTTTGTGTGATGTTTGTGATTAAATTTTGAGTTGCTTTATATTTTGAATGATGTGGCGGTGGATTTTATCTTGGTTGATTTTAATTTTGATTTTGGTTCTGGTTTTGTAGCTATCCTGACAATTTTAGTTTTCATGCAGGGTGGCATCATTGTTTAGCATGCAAGTTTGCAGGTATAAAAGTACAATATGACAGTACAAGAAAGACAATGTTGATAACTGTAAAAGTGTACCTGGCGAGTCTTCTTGTTTGACCACCTGAAACTCAAACGACATGTTAAGGCAGTTTGTATGAAACAGGGAAGTAAAAGTTTGACGAACTATCTAACCCTAGGTCATATCTTGACGGGCCTTTAAGTGTTTAATCAAGGATGATGTTGTCAAGCAAAATATATTAAGTTTAGTAGATCTCTGAGGTATCTAACATATCTAGAAAAAGAAGCAGGTTTGTGCTACTATCTCACTGCCTGGTGGAAAATCCTGAGTTCTTTTAAACTTAATATGTTGCTTAACAATTCATCCTATAAAACACCCTAATGCTTAATGAACGTTGATGTCTCAATTATCCCTAAGAGTAAGGTAATTATCATCTATAATTTAATTTTGAAATCTATGTGGGTGAAGACTCTTAAAGAGGCAAGTTAGTGTTATTGGAACACTTAACCAAATTTTTGTTATAATTGGGCTTGTAGTGTTTGAAAAATGTTTTAATTATAAATGATGTTTACTTTTCTAATCCTTATTAAAATGAAACTTGATTTAGCCTAATTCACTACTAAGCCCTTAGGAACTAAGTGTCTTAATTAGTTTTGAAAATGTTAAGTTTTAGGTGGTCATGATTCATGATTTGAATTTTAGTTTGAAAATCAAAATAGGGGTATTAAATTGATTAATTATTGACTTCAAAAGTCTTACCCCTAAGTCCTGAGTTCATTCTATTTTAATAAACTTCAAAATTTTACTAATTTAGAAATCTATTAACTTATCTTTTTAATTAGGAAAGTGGGCTTAGTTTCTACCAATGAACCCCTTGTTTTTTAAACATCAAACAAATTAATTAAGATTAGAGGTTACCCATTTTCCTCCTTGATTAAGCCTAAATGTTAATTAAGGCTAAATTTCCAAAATTACACATTTTCCCCAAATGCTCTATCACTTCATAATTTATTAAATTTAATCCAAATGACTTTGGAATTTTTACACTACCTCATTCATGGGTCAATTAAGACATCAGAGGAGAAAATGTGATTTTTCAATATTTAAATTAATATAATTATTTTTATGCAAAAATAGGATTTTTCAAAGAAAAATTCTAACTTGACCAAGGTAAATCATATTCCCTTGAAATTTGTACTGGGGGTAAATTTAGACTAGACAAGCCTTTGGACCAAATTTCTTAATTGTTTGAATTTTATTTAAGTTATTACAATTATTTTAAATTATGGAGTATTTATTAAATATAAAATATTTTAAATGGGTAAAAGTAAGTTTTGCAGTTTTAAAAAATCTCCCTAAGGTCAGAGAACCCAAGGAAGCAAATTTTATATTTTTCTGACTTTTTTTTATTTATTGGAATTATTTTAGTGGCAATCCATTTTTTAGCCTTTAAAAATTATTTTAAGCTTCAAAAAACCATATCTTTATTTAAAGAATTAGGGAAAATATCTCAATTGTGTATAAGTGCTTAGAAAACAATTTAGAAAATTTCCATGAATTTTTTTTTTATTTTTTATTTTAATGAATTTTTAATTATTTTAAATATTTAAAATATGCTAAAAATAAATTTTTTATTTTAAATACCATTTTATATTTATAAAATACCCTTGATCACAGAGAACTCAAAAAATAAGTTTTTTTTATAAATTTTTGAGTTATCTTTTGATTTTTAAAAAATCATTTAAATGGCAAAAAAATATTTAACTTGGAAAATTAACTTAGACCATTAACTTAAATTTACTTTATATTTATGAATAATTAAAAAAAGTTCGGTTTAGGGTTAACTTTGAGTACATTGGTCCAAGAGGGGTAGCCTAGATTAGATGCTTTTAGAAGCTTTGTGTGGGTCCTAGGAGCCTAGGGATGGAGCCTCTGGTCATGGTGAAATGCTTAGACCTAAATTTGACCAATGACGATTTGGTGGTTTGCTCAAAATCCACCTAAGGGTGGTCAGATGATGGGGCTTTTGTGGGGGATCTTCTTCTCTTGATATTGGGATGTTGTGGGTGCAATTAATTTGAATTTGGTGGAGGTTTGGAGGATGTCCTATTTCAGCCTTGAAATTGAGCTCCAAAATTAAACTCGAGCAATAGCTTTGAGTGGCTAGGGAAGGTTTGTTTATGCTAAAGAGGTCTCCAAAAAGCTCTTAAAAGAGTTTTATAGAGTCTCCCCTAGGAATTTCAAGCTCTCTCTTTTTGGCCATGTAGGGGGAGTTTAAATAAAATGGTCTAGGATGGTTGTCAGGGCCAATCAAAGGAGTGCATTTGGTTGCTTATGTGGAGGGAGAGAAGCTCCAATGAGCATCTAGGCTGATTTGGCCTTTGGGATTGAATTGGGTGAAAATCCCTTATCTTGGCCATGGTTTTGGCCATTTTCAAGAAGGTATTGGTCTTCTCTTGGCTCAGGGAAGTCAGGGGTGGCTAATGATGATTATCTCCCAAGGGTAAGTGATGATGTTGGAGATATTTCATGTTAGGTTCGAAAATGGGTAAAATCCCTTAATTTTGGGATCCATTAGTCCATAGTTCGTCATGGTGATTTTAGGAGGGTTTAGCTAGGTCTTTAGGAAGATTTTGGTGGCTGTGAAATCATTACTTTGGTGGCTTAGACATGGTTAAGTCAATTTTTGGTGAAAGGTTTCAAGTGAGTGCAAATGACCAAAACTTGGGTTTGGGCTTGGTTAGCCATGTCAATTGACCCAATTGGTTGATCAAAATTGTGTAGATGATTGTTATGAAGATTTTTGGTGAAAGGTTGACATGATTTTGAGTTCAATTGGTCGGTCAATTTGAAGGACTTTTTAAATTTGGTCACTTTGGGCATGTTGAGTTAGACATGGGTCTAGGTTGGCCTAGATTTGGGCTAAGTCCAAATTAAATGGTCCACATGATCAAGGGAGATGTTGTTAAGATTTTT
>NEWO01000048.1:1634675-1649108 GCA_003013225.1 Phalaenopsis aphrodite
ATGCAGATGCAGGAGGATGCCCCTCTCCAGGCTTAAGTTTGAAGGAGAGCTTCAGTGATGCCTTTTTGGCTGAATTTGGTGGGCTAGAGGTGAGAGACTTTTTCTTTTCAGTAGTTGGAATAGAGGTAACAAGGAAAGGCAAGCAATTATTATGTAGCATGCCACAGTTATCCAAAATTCCTTCTCCCACATGCCCATGATAAGCTTCATCCATTGAAGGATTAGATACATCACTGTGGCTTACAAAACTTTTTAAGCTGTTCAAGGCAACGCCAGGCTGAACTTTGCTTCCAAGATCTGAATTTCCTACGAAAGACTCCCCAGAAATGTGACTCTTCTGGTTATAGCCAAGGACAGGCACCACGAAATTAAAATTTCCATCTCCATGATGAGCATCTTTGGAAGGTGGAAAACCTGAATTTGCTTCTTCAAATCCACTTAAAGTGAAATCGTCTTCCTGGACGATCTGAAAATCGTCGTCACAGTCCGACTCTATGACAATAATCGAGTCAAACCATGTCTCCTCAATGCTTCCTTGTATGGTGGGACTAGTATAACAAAGCAGACCAAGTCGATCCCCAGTAGTTCCTTCAATCTCCACCTCCTGGATCGTCACCATAGACTTAACCCTTCTCCGTATAACACGCCGCCGACGAGCGACGTCAGCTTCCAACGCAGCCTTGCAGCCTCGAAACACAAGATCCCATTTCCGAAATCAGAGCCGAGATTCAACAACGAGCTTGAAAAGTTTTTCTAATCCACTATCAACCATCCTCGTTCCCCGCAGAGAAAGCAAGAGTGTGAGGGAGACGCAGCGGGGTTTGTCGAAAAGGGTTGCAAGAGCATAAGGTGGTGGCTGCAAGTAGTGCAGAAGAGTCGTTAATGTGAAGAGAAGCATGCCCAAGAAGCAGGCAAACCACACCGGCGACAAATATGGCAGAAGAAGGGATATCTTTTTCCAACTCAAGATTCATGAGAGTATCGACAAGAAGAGAAACCCTCAAGGCTTAGAATCAGAATAGGAAGATGACCCTTCTTGCTCTAGAATGAATCCCACGCAGCACGGAATAAACCACGGCAGGTGAAAAAAAAATAATTGGGGGTAGCCGGCCAGGAGAAGTCTCCTCAATTTTGAAGACATAAGTGGCTATTTATAGTTGGGGGAGATTCTGGTGGTAGCTTGTTTTGGAAGCCAACAAGTGAGCTTGGGCTAGCTTGTAATCCAATTGTACAAATATTGGTGCCAAGGAGGAAGCTTCTTAGAGAAGCTTCAAATAACTCAACATGTGATTTTCAAGGTGTTCAAAGTGATTCAAATAATTGTTGCAATGCTCAAGTAAGTTCATCATCAAAGTATGTGGTTCCAAGAAAAGTCTATATTCTTTCAAATTTGGTGAAGTAAAAGGCATTTGAACTTGGCTTAGATTTTCAAATTTGAAATGGATTAACAAGATTATAAAAAGAACTTTATGGCCAAATTTGAGTGAATTTAGGTATGTAGTATAATCAATATGGAGCATCCAAAGTACGATAAATGAATTAGAAAGAAAGGAAAACGTGGACGGGTGTGTGCATTTATATAGAGATTTTTTATTTTTTTATAATGTTTATTATTTAAAAAATCACGATGTGAATGTTATTTGTAGTGCATGAAATTATATAAACGTGGGTATCTTCTCTATGTAAAATCGCTGTTTAATGAATATATCGATGACTGGTCCTCGTATAAACAACAACCAATATCAAGCATATTGCTCTCGGCAGAAAGTGAGACGTCGAACGTCGTGGGGTCCACTTAGGTCTTTGAAATTTCTATAGGAGTTCAATTTGAGCTTCAATATGTCAACTTTTCAATCGTTTCAATCAAATGTTGAGGATCTAAAGCAACCCATATGAAGCTTCAAAAGGTGAAGAACTAGCTCGAATCTCTAAGTGGTGTAGATCCTGATCTAGTCCTCTAGGAGAGTCAAAATAGAAAAATCCTAATACTAGATCCTAGGGTATCCAGGGAGGGAAAAAGAAGACCTCAAAATGAGGTCAACAACTATGAAAATTAGTAGAGTTATCAAAGAATGTGTTATTTTAAATTATTGCATTCAAATGTAAAAATCCATTAATATAGGGTCTATTATATTTAAATTTATTATGGGTATCCTTACTAATGGACCAATTTATGGACTTTGGCATCCATCTACCATCTTTTTGATTTGCAGTCATGCCCAAGTTCCATATGAAAGTTGGGAAAAGACTTTATTACCTTAGGAGCCCATGAATCTTAAAGATGGGAATTATTGTGGAAATGGAAATGAAGTATTAGAAGCCATCATAGATCAATCTTCACATGCTTGAACTCCATTAATACCACTAAAAGTTGGAAGTTTGCTTTCTTTGGAAAAGAAATTGAAGAAAATTAAAAGGGAACTTCAGAGTATTATGAATGCAGTATCAGATATTAAATTATTTTTTGATCACCTAGATTGGAGAATGAAAGAAAATTTTGATCACATTTGAACTTTTGAAGCAGGATTAGTTCAGATGTTTAAAGAAAAAGGGTGGATTGAAGAAAATTTGACAAATCAATTCCCGTACCGATCCTTCTACAACTTATATGTTCATTGTCAATCTATGGGAGATATCGAAGGAGGAGAAAGCGCTGAACAAGAGGCGTAATAATTGAAGACTTTAAATTCTCTATCTATTTTAGAACATTATATATATTTAGTGTAATTATGTGGATTTAATTTGGTTTGATTTGTTTTTTTTTTTTGCTTTAGAATTATGAACTTTGATTGTGTGTATAGTTTTGTGATAGCGTTTAGTGTTGTGGCTTGATTGCAAAGTTGATTTATAATCAGTTTGTTTAATATGTGTGATTGTGTAATTAAAAAATTGTATTTGTAAAAAGTGTACTTTCATATATTATTGGCACTAGAGTTGCCCGGTAAGAAGCTGTCGGTCACCGGAATCGAAATCTCATCGCCCGCTTCGGAAGGACGTTTTAATTTACATGTATATTTAGTTTTAGAAAAATATGAAATCGAACTGACCACATATTTTTCATAGTTTAAATGAAAAAGCGTTGTACCTCAAATTCTGTATCCATCCCGAAGGATAAACACAAAACTTGAGGATGAGGCTCGATCAAATAAATTAAGGAATATATGACATCCGTTTGGTCTGCGAAAACTTTGTGTTTGCTGATAAGTTCCCTTATATAATATAAGGAATTAAATAGGGTTTATATTAAGTTGGGTTCAGACATGCTTCCTATAAGGGCAAGCCCCAATAGTTAATTTCATCTTAAATGACCAAAGTCACCTAAGAAGACTCTCGATAAAAATCAAAAAATATTATGTTCAAGAAGTTTCAAAGGGTAGGAATTTTCAATGAGATCGGACATAGAGGTGTGAAAGGGGATTGGTTTAAATTTGGAACATTTTTTTGTAGAGTCTAAAGGAGAAAGAACTAGGGGATGTCATGGATCCAGAGGAGAGCCTCGGTGACTTCCCAAGCTATCCTAATGTTTGGCTTCAGTTTTGAGGGGAAATGTTTCAGTGTTTTATCTTGTCAATTTTTTTAGTGAGGGCTTACATTCGTGTGAAACGATCACACAAATATCCTAGAAGATGTGAGGATTTAGATCACGACAAACGACAACCTTGAAATCCTAAGACGAGTTAAGGCTTATATTGTATTGTAGGGCTATGCAAAGGCCTAAGAATAAGGTGAGGATTTACGTTCCGTAAGAAAGTAACCTTGAAGTCCTATGGCTTTGTTGCTTATATCTAAGGAAGGAAGATTGGTTTAGCTGGGGAAGACAAATTTTACTGTTAAAGATGTTTGTGCTGCCCACCATGCTAGCTCCAAGCTCCTTGCCGTGACGAGTTTAAGTTTTCTAATGTGTCAAGTTATGATGTCAATTCAGGTGGCCCTATGGTTGAAGCTCTTTAAATTTTTATGGGGGCATGTTAAAGTTGATTAGAGCAATACCGATTAGGATCTTATGGTTCCCTTGTTCCGGCACCACTATTTTCTATTGGATTCACTCAGTCTAAATAAATTTACTAAACTCAACTTAATGAGTTCCATAATTTTATTTAGATCGTGGGAAGCCTCATTAACAACCGTATGTTACCTCCTAGGGATTCCCGATCATCCGATATAGACATCTTAATTTAGTTGCAAATTTGCAATTGTATTTTTGTGTGATGTTTGTGATTAAATTTTGAGTTGTTTTATATTTGGAATGTTGTGGGGGTGAATTTTATCATAGTTGATTTTAGTTTTAGTTTTGGTTTTGGTTTTGTGGCTATCCTAAGAGTTTTTGGTTTTCATGCAAGGTAACATCATTGTTTAGCATGCAAATTTGCAGGTATAAAAGTACCGTAAGAAAATACAAGAAAGACAACGCTAAAAACTATAAAAGCGTACCTGGCGATTCTTCTCGTTTCACCTCCTGAAACTCAAAAGGCATGTTAAGGAAGTTTATATGAAACGGGAAAGTAAAATTTTGACAACCTGCCTAACCCTAGGTCATATCTTAATGGGTCCTTAGGAGTTTAATTAAGGATGATGTTGCCAAGAAAAACATCTTAAGTTTAGTAGATCTCCGAAGCATCCAATTGGTTAAGAGGAAGAAGCAGGTCCATGCTTCCCTCTTATCACCTGGTGAAAAGAAACGAGTTCTTTTATATTTATTATGTTGCTTAATAATTCATCCTATAAACACCCTAATGCTCAATGAACATTGATGTATCAATTATCCCTAATAGTAAGGTAATTATCATCTGTAATTTAATTTTGAAAATTATGTGGGTGAAGACCCTTAAAGAGGCAAGTTAGTGTTATTGGAACACTTAACCAAATTTTGGTCCTAATTGGGTTTTTAGTGTTTGAAAGATGTTCTAATTTACTTTTCTAATCCTAATTTAAATGAAACTTCATTTAGCCTAAGTCAGTACTAAGCCCTTCAGATCTAGGTGACTGTCTTAGTTAGTTTTGAAAAGGTTAAGCTTTAGGAGGTCATGATTCATGATTTGAATTTTATTTGAAACTCCAAGATAAGGGTATTATATTGATTAATTATTGACTTCCAAAGTCATACCCCTAAGTCCTGGATTCATTTTATTTTAATAAACTTCCAAATTTTAATAATTTAGAAATTTATTAACTTATCTTTTCAATTAGAAAAGTGAGGTTGATTTCTACCAAATAATCACTTATATTTCAAACATCCAAATAAATTGATTAAGATCAGAGGTTTCCTATTTTCCTCCTTGAATTAAGCCTAAATGTTAATTAAGCCTAAATTTCTAAAATTACACATTTTCCCTTAAGGCTCTAACACTTCCTAATTCATCAAATTTAAACCAAATGACTTTGAAATTTTTATTCTACTATATTCAACGGCCAATTAAGACATCAGAGAAAAAATGTGATTTTTCAAAATTTAATTTAATTCATATAATTATTTTCATGCAAAACTAGGATTTTTCAAAGAAATTTCTTAACTTGATCAAGGTAAATCTTAATTCCTTGACATTTCTACTGGAGGTAGAACTAGACTAGAGAAGCCTCTGTACTAAATTTCAAGATTTTTTGAATTTCTTTTTAATTTTAAGAATTATTTTAAGTTATGGGAAATTTATTAAATAAAAAATATTTTAAATGAAGAAAATTAATCTTTGTATTTTTGAAAAATTTTCCAAAGGTTAGAGAAGTCAGAGGAGAAAATTTTATATTTTTGTTAGTTTTATTCGATTTATTAGAATTATTCTTAGTGAAAACCTATTTTAGCCTTTAAAAATTATTTTTAAGCTTTAAAATTCATTATCTTTCTTTAGAAAATCAAAAAAAATATTTCAATTGTTTCTAAGTTCCTAGGAAGCAATTTAGAAAATTTCCATGAATTTTATTATTTATATGATTTTTATGGATTTTTAATTATTTAAATATTTAAAATAGGCTAAAAAAAAGTTTTTATTTTAAATACCATTTTATTTTTAGAAAAATACCTCGGATCACAAAGAACTCAAAAAATAAGTTTTATAAATTTTTGAGTTTTATTTTTATTTTTAAAAATCATTTAAGTGCCAAAAATGTTATTTATCTTTAAAAATCAACTTAAGTTACCAAATGAACTCAAAATGATTTCAAATTTTTATGGTGAGTTCTCTGAATCCTAAAAAATTGTGGAGATAAAAAATTAAGTCATTGTTTTGTATGCATTTTTCAAAATTAATTTTCTTAGTGATTTAGGGTTTATAAAGATTAGGTGTATTTTGAATGACTTGACTCATGAGAAATTTTTCTAAAGGCTCCTTAGTCATCATAAACCTCCCAAAATTTTCTTGGAATTTTATAGGCAACATGCTAATTTCCATGATTATATTAAGCAAATAATGCACAGAAACTTGGAAAATATGATTCTCTGTTTAGGGACCCCCTCTGACTTTAGAAAAATTAGGGAATGTTCCCTAAGACAAAGGCAACAACATGATAACATTTCAAGCCATAGTACGATTACTACATGCATGGAGAATCAAAACATCCAAATCAATATTTAATTTATTAAAAATAAAATATGCATCAAATGGACTCTAAATTATTTTCACATTGTTCTCCTTTGTTCACTCAGCAAGAGGGTGTTTTTTTTGTGATTTTTCTACACCAAGATATGGATTTTTGAAGTTAGGGATATTTAAATAAATAGGAAAAATCCTTATTTATTTTTTTAAAAAGCGTGGCGCCATGTAGATCCTAGGCAGCTCCGAACTCTATGTGTGGCGCGCTCTGGTTGGACGTCGCATCGACGTAACCGCTGACTCGGCCCGCAGTTTATGTAGGGAAACGCTGTCCAACTCTATCTCCTCCATCAATCCGATACACGTGCGATCGGACGACCACCCGTCATCGTCCCTGATATAGTGATCTCATGAGCGTCCACACTAAAACCCTAAGATCTCAGCCTAGACTCAACCAAATCTCTTCGGATTTGATTTTATGGACTCGTCTAAGTGAGACAAACAAATCCATACAGTAATCGTGCAATTAAATTAAGCCTAATTAAATGGAGAATAAAAATAGGCATGGAAAGAGGAGAAGTTTTATACCTTTGCTCTGAGAAGTGAAGCTTCGATCAAAGAGTCTTGGCATGTTCGTTGTCATCAAAAGAGACAAGGGATTGAGTCTCTAGTCTTGATGTAAGGCCTAGGTATGATTTAGATTATGACCGGATTTGGGTGTTGGTCTAGAGCTATGGTAGAGGCTCTGTGAGAAAGGAATTTGATGGGGCTTAAGATTCTTTCACTGTTGTGAAGGTGTGGTTGAAGTTAATTTGAGTTTGGTAGACTGTGGAGGTGTATTAGGCTCTGTCCTAGTTTTTGGCAAGATTTTGAGCTCAAAATTGAACTCCAGCAGTGGAACTTGATGAGGCTTAAGAAATTTATGCAATAGGGGTTTAGTTTTGGTATCCAGGGGAATCTGTCAAAGCAATTCATGCAATGGGTTTTAGTTTTGGTAAGGGTATCTTCAGCATGTGTATTTTTAGAAACAAGATCCCTTAATTTGGGGGACTTTTGGTCCTTGGCTCATCTAGCCTGGTTTAGATGGGCTTTGGCTCAGTCTTAGGGTCTAACAATTGGCTGTGGTGGAGTTAATTTGATGATTTTGGGGTAGTTAGGCCATCTTTAATGCATGGGTTCAATGTGGGTACAAGTAATAAAATCTTGGGTTTGGGCTAGGTTAGTCATGTTAATTGACCTAATTGATTAATCAAAATTGTGTAGATGATTGTTATGAAGATTTTTGGTGAAGGATTGAAGTGATTTTGAGTTCAATTGGTAGGTCAATTTGATGGATTTTTTAAATTTGGCAAATTTGGGCATGTTGAGTTAGACATGGGTCTAGGTTAAGCTAGCCTTGGGCTAATTCAAAACTGAATAGTCCACATGATCAAGGGGGATGTTCTGAAGATTTTTAATGAAGGGATAGAGTGGAAATTTTAGGGTTAAGGCCCTCAATTTGGTGAGATTTTAAGACATGGCCAATTTGGGGTAAATTTGAGGTTTTCTGGACTTAGGTTGAAATCAAATGAAATTGAGGCCTCACCAAGGTTAATTGATGGTTCATTTTGATGTATGGCGATGTTATGATAGTTTTTCAATAAAAATTATGGGCAATTAAGTGAAATATGGCCAATTTGGTGGAACCAAGTCATGGGGCCAAAATTGGGGTTTTTGGTTTAAATCAAAATTGTGTTCAAATCATGGACCAATTGAGCTTGGATTTGGTCTAGATTGGTCACATAAAGAGTGAATTTGAGTTTAGAATTGAAATTGGGGTAAATTGAGACCAATTGGATAGACATTTGAGGTGATTTTGGGAAAATATGGGCCTTTAAAGGGCAATTTGGGGGTTTTGATAAAAAATGGTCAAATTGGCTGTCGGCGATATTTCGGGTTGGTTTGTGGGGTTGCCTTAAGAAGTTGTCACTTGCTGGAATCAAAATCCCATCGCCCGCTTTGGAAGGACATTGAAGTATGAAATCAAACTGACCCATATTTTTCATAGTTTAAAATGAAAGTGCACTGTACCTCAAATTTTGTGTCTATCACGAAGGATAAACACAAGAATTGAGGATGATGATCGATCAAATAAACTAAGAAAAGTATGACGTCTGTTTGGTCCACGAAACCTTTGTATTTGTCGACAAGTTCTCCTATTTAATATAAAGGATTAAATAGGGTTTATATTAAGGTGGGTTCGGACATGCTTTCTATAATGGCAAGCCCCTATAGTTAATTACATCTTAAATGACCAAAGTCACTTAAGAAGGCTCTCGATAAAAATCAAGAAAAATTATTATGAAGGAATTTCAAAGGGTGGGACTCTTCAACGAAATCAGATGTAGAGGTGTGAAAGGGGATTGGTTCAAATTTGGAACATTTTATTATAGAATCCAAAGGAAGAAGAACTAAGGGATGTCATAGATCCAGAAGAGAGCCTCGGTGACTTCCCAAGCTATCCTAATGTTTGGCTTCAGTTTTGAGGAGAAATATTTAGGTGTTTCATCCTATCAATTTTATTAGTTAGGGCTTACATTCGTGTGAAATGATCACACAAATAGCCTGGAAGATATGAGGATTCAGGTCATGACAAACGACATCCTCACAATCCTAAGACGAGTTAGGGCTTATATTGTATAGCAGGCTATGCAAAGGCCCAAAGATAAGATGAGGATTTACGTTGCATAAGCAAGAGACATCAAAGTCTTATGGCTTTGTTGTTTAATTCAAAGGAAGGAGGATTGGTTTAGCTGGGGAAAACAGGTTTTGTTGTTGAAGCTGGTCGTGCTGCCCACCATTCTAGCTCCAAGCTCCTTGCCGCGACAAGCTTGAGTTATCTAGTGTGTCAAGTTATAACATCAAATCAGGTGGCCCTATGGTTGAAGTTCTTTAAAATTTATGAGGGCATATTATAGTTGATTAGAGCGATACAAGCTAGGATCTTACGGTTCCCTCGTTCCGGCACCACTATTTTCTATTGAATTCACTTACTCCAAATGAACTTACTAAACTGAACTTAATGAATTCTATAATTTCATTTAAACTATGGGAAGCCTCGTTGGAACGCGTAGGTTACCTCCTCCGAGGGATTCCCGATCATCCAATAGAGACGTCTTAATTTAGTTAAATTTGTAGTTTTATGTGATGTTTGTGATTAAATTTTGAGTTGTTTTATATTTTGAATGTTGTGGTGGTGAGTTTTATCTTGGTTGATTTTAATTTTGGTTTCGGGTTATGGTTTTGGTTATGTGCTATCCTGATAGTTTTAGTTTTCATGCAGGGTGAACTCGTTGTTTAGCATGCAAATTTACAGGTATAAAAGTACAAGAACGACAACGCTGAAAACTGTAAAAATGTACTTAGTGAGTCTTCTCGTTCCACCACCTGAAACTTAAAATGCATGTTAAGGCAGTTTATGAAGAGCAAGAAAGGTAAAATTTTGGTAATTTTCCTAACCGTATGTCATATCTTGGTGAGTCCTTAAAAGTTTAATTAAGGATGATTCCATTGAGCAAAGATTATTAAGTTTAATAGGACTCTAAGGTATCCAACAAGTTAGGAGGGGGAAGCAGGTCCATGCCTCCCTCTCACCAACTGGTGAAAAGCCTTGAGTCCATTTAAACTTATTATGTTACTTAATGGTTCATCCTGTAGATATCCTTATTACTCAGTGAACATTGATGTCTCAATTATCCCTAAGAATAGGGTAATTATCACTTATCATTTAATTTGAAAATTATATGGGTGAAGACCCTTAAAGAGGCTAGTGTAATTTGGAAACTTAGCCAAATTTTTAATCCTAATTGGGCTTAGTGGTGTTTCAAGGATGTTTCATTTAATTATGTTTATTTCTCTAATCCTCATTTAGTCAATTTTGATTTAGCTTAAGTCACCACTAAGCCCTTAAGACCTAGGTGAGTGTCTTAATTAGTTTTGAAAAGGTTAAGCTTTAAGTGGTCATGATTCATGATTTGGATTCTATTTGAAAATCAAAATAGGGGTATTACATTGATTAATTATTGACTTCAAAAGTTATACCCCTAAGTCCAGGATCATTTAATTTTAATAAACTTCCAAATTTTAATAATTTAGAAATTTATTAATCTTAATTAAGAAAGCGAGATTGGTTTCAACCAATTTACCCCTTTGTGTTTCAAACATCAAATAAATGGATTAAGATTACAGGTTACCCAGTCCCCTGCTTGAATTAAGCCTAAATGTTAATTAAGGCAAGATTTACCAAAATTACACATTTGCCCCTAAGGCTCTAACACTTCATAATTTGTCAAATTCAATTCAAATGACTTTAAATTGAGACATCAGAGGAGAAAAAGTGATTTTTCAAAATTAAATTTAATTTATATAATTATTTTAATGCAAAAATAAGATTTTTCAAAGAAAATTCCTAACTTGACCATGGTAAATTATAATCCCTTGAAGTTTTTACAGGAGGTAGACCTAGACTTGAGGAGCCTTTGGATCAAATTTCACAATTATTTGATTTTTTTGTGATTTATTAGAATTATTTTAATTTCTCGATTATTTAATAAAAATAAAATATTTTAAGTGGTGAAAATTAAGTTTTGTATTTTTTGAAAATCTCTTTAAGGTCAAAGAACTCAGAGGAGCAAATTTTATATTTGTTTTATTTTTCCTTGATTTATTGGGATTATTTTAGTGAAAACTCATTTTTAGTCTTTTAAAAATTATTTTTAAGCTTTGAAATTTAATATCTTTATTTAGAAAATCAGGAAAAATATTCTAATTGTTCCTAGGTGATTAGGAAATAATTTAGAACATTTCTATGAGTTCTTATATTTTTATGATTTTTATGAATTTTTAATTATTTAAATATTTAGAATAGGCTAAAAATCAAGTTTTTATTTTAAATATCATTTTATTTTTAGAAAATACCCCTAATCACAGAGAACTCAAAAAAACTAAGTTTCATAATTTTTTGAGTTATATTTTGATTTTTAAAAATCATTTAAATGCCAAGAGTGGCATTTATCTTTAAAAATCAATTTAAGTTGTCAAATGAACTCAAAATATTTTGAAATTTTTATGACGAGTTCTCTGGATTATAAACCACAATGGAGATAAAAAATCAAGTAATTTAAATGTTTATATTTTCCAAAATTTATATTTTAGTGATTTAGTGTTTGTAATATTTAAGGCCATCTTAAATGACTTGACCCGTGAAATTATTTTCAAAAGCTTTCCTAGTCATGGTGGACCTTCTAAAATTTTTTTTAAGATTTTCAAATCAATATGCTAATTTCCATGATTATTTTAAAGAAATAATGTGGAAAATCTTTAAAACTATGGATCTCTATATAGGAACCTCCTCTGACTTTGGAAAAATCAGAAAATATTCCCCCTTACAAAGGCTACAACATGTCATTTCAAGCCAAGGTGATGTGTCAATATGCATGGAGAATCAAATGATTCCAAATAGTTTTTAATTAATTAAAAATATTTTATGCATAAAATGGACTTCAAAAGTAATCCAATTTGTTCTCCTCTGTCCACTGAGCAAGAGGGTATTTTTATTTTATTTTTGTGATTTTTCTACACAAAGTTATGTATTTTTAAAGTTTTGGGGATTAAATAAATAAGAACATGCCCTTATTTTCCTACTTACCCATGTCGAACAAGCCACGTGTTGCTGCGTGATTGGCGCGGCCAGCCAGGTCATTCCCGCCCATGTCGGGCCGCGGTCTGTCCGACGCTATCAGGACCACCCGATCAATTCACGCTCGATCTGACGGTCACGGGTCATCGTCCCAAATGAACTAGACCCGAAAACCGTCCATTTTAAAACACTAATATCTCACTCTATTCTTAACAAAATTGAGTGAATTTTTTTAAAATGCTCGTATTGACTAGTAGAACACATCCATACGGTTGATAAACCCTTAAATTGACTTTATATTCATGAATAATTAAAAGAGGCTCGATTTAGGGTTAACTTTGAATACCTTGGTCCAAGAGGGGTAGCCTCGATTGGATGCTTGTAGAAGCTTTATGTGGGTTCCAGAAACCTAGGGATGGAGCCTCTGTTCGTGGTGAAATGCCTAAACCCAAATTTGATTAAGGCCGATTTGGGGGTTTGGTCGAAGTCCACCTTAGGGTGGTCGGCTGATGGGGCTTTTATGGGGGATCTTCTTCTCCTGATGTTGGGATGGTGTGGGTGCAATTAAATTTAATTTGGTGAAGGTTTGGAGGATGTCCTGTTTCAACCTTGAAATTGAGCTCCAAAATTGAACTCAAGCAATGGATTGGAGTGGCTAAGGAAGGTTTAGTTAAGCTGAGGAGGTCTCTAAAAAGCTCTTGAAGAAGTTTTACAGAGTCTCCCCAAAGAATTTCAAGCTCTCTCTCTCTTTTTCCATGGATGGGGAGTTTAAATAAAATGGCCTAGGCTTGCTGTCAGGGCCAATTGAGGGGTGCATTTGGTTGCTTATGTGGAGGGCAGAGAAGCTCCAATGAGCACCTGGGCTGATTTTGCCTTTAGGTTTGAATTGGGTGAAAATCCTTTGTCTTGGCCATGGTTTTGGCCATTTTCCAGCCACCAAGGTGGCTGGCCGGCTAAGCATTGGGCACCTCTTGGCTCAGGGAAGTCAGCGGGTGGCTAATGATGATTATCTCCCAAGTGTAAGTGATGATGTTGGAGATATTTCAAGTTAGGTCCAAAAATGGGTAAAATCCCTTAATTTGGGGATCCATTGGTCCATATCTTATCATGGTGATCTTAGGAGGGTTTAGCCTAGATTTTAGGAAGGTTTTTGTGGCTGTGAAATCATTACGTTGGTGGCTTAGACATGGTCAAGTAAATTTTTGGTGAAAGGGTCCAAGTGAGTGCAAATGACCAAAGCTAGAGTTTGGGCTAGGCTATCCTAGTAAATTAGCCTAATTAATTGTTGAATTTTGTGTATATGATCATAAGTAATAACTTTGGTGAAGGATGGAAGTGGTTTTGAGTTCAATTGAAGGGTCAATTTGACGGAATTTTGAACTTTAATCAATTTGGTCATGTTGGGCTAGGCTTGGGTCTAACTTGGGTTAGCCTTGGGATAAGTCCGAATTGATTGTTTTAAATGGTCAATAGGGACCCCATGAAGAGTTTTCAACATGAATTGGATGCCAATTTGGAGGTTAAGCCAATCAATTGGGTGAAATTTGGGGACTTAGCCAATTTGGGGCTAAATTTGGGAATTTTGGATTTAGGCCAAAATCAAATGGATATGGAACTTCACCAAGGTCAATTGATGGCTTATTTTGATGTATAGGAATGTTATTGAGGCCAATTGACTAGGCTATGAGTTCAATTTGGTGAGATTAGGTCATATGGTCAAAATTGAGGATTTGACCCAAATCAAAATTGGGCTCAAATCATGAACCAATTGAGCTTGTATTTTGTTTATTTTTGTCATATAAAAAGTGAATTTGAGTTTAGGATTGAAATTGAGGTCAAATTGATGGACATTTGAGTTAGATTTGGGGAATTTGAGTCTTTAAAGGGCAATTTGGGGATTTTGATTAAAGATGGTCAATTTGGCCAAATTGGCTAAATTAGATCATGTGCTAGTTAAAAGAAATGAAATTAGGAATATTTGGGATTTATTGGGATTTTCTAGGAATTTTTGGAATTTTGAGCTATGGAGGGGTATTTTGGTAATTTGGGGGTGTTTTTAGGGGTAAAAGGCCAAGATGGGTATTTTGGTAGATTTTGGGTACCAACCATCACCAATAAGTCATGGACCAATGGAAACCCCATTTTGGGTCCTCTACATAGTGGTCTTAGCTAAACCATAACCCTAGGGCTAGTAGGTTTAGGGGACCATCTACATGAGTATCCCAAAAGATC
>NEWO01000048.1:1649298-1714402 GCA_003013225.1 Phalaenopsis aphrodite
TGGTGAGGGTTCCATGTCTAGTTTTCTAGGAATACTCAACAGGAAAAGTCCTATGGCTAGACCCTAGGCTACTAAAGAGGAAAAACTAAACCTCAACCAAAAATGAGGTCAAGATTGGCCAAATTGGGTCATGTGGTAGTTGAACAAAATGATATTGGAAATATTTGGGGGGTTTTGGGAATTTTATAAGATTTTTTGGAATTTTATGGTAAGGAGGGGTATTTTGGTAATTTGGCCAATTTTGGTATTTTTTGTTGTTTGGGTGTTTTCAAGGTGTTTGAAATGATTTTTGAACCAAGTAGGGTATGTTGGGTAAATTTGGGAATTTTGGCCAAATTTGGGGTCCCAAGTGTATCTAGGTAATTTGGGGGCGTTTAGGGCAAAAGGCTAGGTTGGGTATCTTGGTAGAGTTGGAGTGCCAACCACCATCAATAAGCCATGGACCAATGGAAACCCCATTTTGGGTCCTCTATGTAGTTGGCTTAGCTAAACCCTAGCCTAGGGCTAGTGGGTTTAAGGGACCACCTACATGAGTCTCCCAAAAGTATCAAGGGACCAGAGCCTAGAAATTCTGGGTTTTGGGTAGTGAGTGATTGTGAGTGTATGTGATTGCAAGTGAGTGCCTTAGCCTTAGACCAACACCTAGGGTCAACCCTAAGATCCAGCAGTGCTAAGGGTGACTCATCTTGAGTTCCCCTATAATGACCCCGCCTACTCAGTGCTAGACGTTAGGACCAATATGTGGAACTTCAATTTAAGAAGAGAAGAGTTCGAAATTTTTAATGATGAGGGTTCCTTGTTTAGTTTTCTAAGAATAGTCAATAGGAAATTTCTATGGCTAGACCTTAAGCTATTAAAGAGGAAAAACTAAACATTAATAAAAAATGAGGTCAATAAATCGACCCCCAATAAGTGTGGTGTGCTGGGCAAGCGCACCGCGCTTATTGGTGCTGACCGATGAGATCAACAAAAACCAATATAAACTCTTAAGTCAACAAACCCGGAAGTATGTGTAGAGTTGTGTGTGTGATTTGTTCCCGCTAGGAAATTAGCAGATGATCGTTTGATTGAAATCAAGGAGTAGGGACTCTCGCTGGGGATCAGAGAGTAAATTTTGAGCTATGAAATTTCAGGTATTTATAAAGGATGGGAGTAAGTATATAAGTGCTGACCCCAAGGTAAGAAATGAAATTTGGGTATCAATCCCGAAATAAGAATCTGATGCCATAATCCATTTAAGGTGGTCATGAAACTGATTTCAAAAGATATAGGATTGTTTGGGAAGACCAAATCGTGATGGAAAACATAGAGGCTCACATCCGGCTCCAAAGGGTAACAACAGTGTAGAAGACGACGACCGTTAAAGACATGTCTCTAGATAGAAAGGACTGTTCTAGTTTGATTTACCACTGGGGAGTTATCTTTGAACTGACATATGGCAAGGAGAACATATATGTCACGTTAGGAAGGAAAGCACTAGGACTCACATCCAGCCCAAGCAATGATGAAGAAAATGTTTGCTGCGTTGAGGAGGGAAGCACTGAGATTTACATCCAACTCAAGAAGTAACAAGAAAATTTGTACTTCACATTAGAAAGGAAAGCACTAGGACTCACATCCAACCCAAGAGGTGACAAGAGAATATATGTGCTACATTGAGAAGAAAAGCACTAGGACTCACATCCACCTCAAGAGGTAACAAGAAAATATGTGTGTCACATTAGGAAGGAAAGAATTAAGACTCACATCCAACCCAAGCAGTGACAAGAGAATATATGTGTTACATTGAGAAGGAAAGCAGTAGGACTCAAATCCAACTCAAGAGCTAACAAGAAAATATGTGTGTCACGTTAGGAAGGAAAGCTCTAGGACTCACATCCAACCCAAGCAGCGACAAGAAAATATGTGTGTGTCACGTTAGGAAGGAAAGCAATAGGAATCACATCCAACCTAAGTGGTGACAAGAGAATATATGTCTTACATTGAGAAGGAAAGCACTAGGATTCACATCCAACTCAATAGGTAACAAGAAAATATATACGTTACGTCAGGAAGGAAAGCGCTCGGACTCGCATCCAACCCAAGCAGTGACATGAAAATATATGTGCATCACGTTAGAATGTAAAGCACTAGGACTCACATCCAACCCAAGTGGTGAAAAGAGAATATATGTGTTATATTGAGAAGGAAAGCACTAGGACTCACATCCAACTCAAGAGGTGACAAGAAATTATATATGTCACATTAGGAAGGAAAGTGCTAGAATTCACATCCAACCCAAGGGGTGACAAGAGAATAAGTGTGCGTCACGTTAGGAAGGAAAGCACTAAGATTCACATCCAACCCAAGCGGTGATAAGAGAATATATGTGCTACATTGAGAAGGAAAGCGCTAGCACTCACATCCAACTCAATAGGTAACAAGAAAATATGCGTCCTTATGCAAAAAATATGCAGCTTCATACATGTGAATTTGTGGGGAATATGTGAAGAGAATATAAAAATATGTGAAGGAATTGACATTTAGGTACTGATCCGGAAATGAGAATTGAATTTTAGTTGTCATTTTTGAAAAGAGAGTCGGAAGTCAGGGTCCTACCTTGAAGATTAAGGATAAGGATGCCATGTTCCATTAAAAGGGGTCTTATACTAATCTCGAATATGGGGAGTTAAAATTTGGGCACTAACTCTGACAGTCATATGAAAACAGTGTAGAGAGTTTGTGATGTTGAATTTGCAGAAATGTGTCATGTGAAAAAGTTGATTTTGTTGAAGAAGATTTGTAGAGTTTTGTGGGATTTTGTGCAGAATGTGAAATTCCGTGGGGATGTGAAGAGGGTTAATGCAGATAAAGATGGTTATGCTACGCGCACCAAAAGTAAGAAACTCCGAAAATGAGAGAATCCACTCAATAGATTCATTTTCTTTTCTTGTTATTTTTATCACATTTAATTTTTTCAAAATATGTCCTTAAACTTTTAATTTTAACTGTTTGATTTTCAAAAGAAATTTGTTATGTTTTTTATAAAAAATTTATTTAAATTTATTTAATGTTAAAGGTTTGTTGTTTCATTCTTCGTTCATTGAAATTCTGAACCAACACGTGGTTTGTGGCTTCCATCCATCGCACAAAAAGGGAACTAATAAAATGGCACATTTATGAGAGAAATTTCCATTAATCTGCTCCAATCAATATATCACAGACCAAACATAGGCTGACACCTCAAAAAGGTACAATATATAGTCCATGTTGAAGTACAACCAGAACATCTCATGCCATGAATACATTGTAGGCTGAGTATATCAGATACATATCATGTTGCTATAAAAAAGGAAAGTGAACCCTCTAACCCTCTGTATCACGTATAATGAGCTCCTGATTGAGCAGACCTTCTAAGCCATGCTCTAGGATAAGGTTACCTTCGCATGTACTTAGAGGTATAACCCTTTCATAGCTCGTATCACAGTAGATCTTCCAGTTCCGGGTCTGACTGAAATCTATATGATACTTTTTTGTCATCCATCCTACAGAAGGTCACAGACACCCTATGGTGTTGTACTCCTGGAATGCAATGTTTGGAAACATCTGCCCCATTTCCTTTCAGAACCAAAACTAAACCAACTGGCAGCGGAATCTCTACAGTTCCTCTAAACTCGCCAGGGCCGATAATGTAAATCTCTTTCAAAAACAATATATTGCTCTTTCTCAGAAATGGGGAGGTATGCAGTCTCCCTTGTCATATATTTTGATGATTCAACTGTTTTGGATGCAGGTAACTGGCAGTATGCTCCATCTGACCATTCTCTTGATCATCCATTTTATTATAGGAGGTAGTGGATCTACCTGGTCATGTCAAAGGATCCCTGGAGGATTTCCTTGTCTATCGTTTGTGAAATTATAATAGCAGTCGCACTGAATGGTGATTCTCGATTTTCCTCTCATCAATCTCTTCGGCTCAGAGTATGTTCTTTCCATGAGATGTCCTACTGAACCTCTATCTCTCAAATCAAAGATGCGGTCGAGAATACTTCTTTCGTCACTCTCGGAGAAAACACTGGTATACAGCTCCAGGCCTTCCAGTATGTTGTCTATTCTTCCTTGGACTTTTTTGTAAAATTCAAATTCTCTTTTATTCATTTTGCCTATTTTTTAGTACTCCATAGTACTAGGAGTCGGTAGCTATCGCGGGCGTTCCTCCCTCTGAACATTGACAAGAACCAAAACTGACGCTAGCTGATCTGGAATACGAGACTCGGCATCTAGCGAGATGTACTATCCTGGGCTCTAATGTATAAGTCGATAGGCAATTGAAAATTTAAAATTAAAAAAATCAAAATATGTTTTTTCCGGGCCTCAATGCTGACGGCGCCCTCAATCCGACAGCAGATTTTAACCCCTTAAAATTTGCAATTTTTGTTGTGGCCACCATTTTTACGCTTAAGTCATCTTCAACCTTCGGTTTGGGCAGCTAGGGCTTGATTGTGGTCGGATTTGGGGTGATTTAGAGGCTAAAAGAGTTTGGATTTCATCTCTCTAGGTAAGAGCTACACTTTAAACCAAAAATTTTTATTTTCACCAAGGATTTATCTCACATTGCATGGATCTGAAAATATGAAAATTTTTTTGAGAAATTTTTGAGAAAATCCTTCGGTGATGAACTCTTATATAGTTATTTAAATTTTCGAATGTTTTACATTTTGATTTTTAGAATTTTAAAATTTATTCAAATTTTTCAAAATTTTATAGATTTTCTATGACACCTAGATCGAGCAAAAGGAAAGAATATGACGAGCAGAGTTTGTTAGCTTTAGAGCTGGTGCTCGATTTCATAGAATTTGTGAAAATAAGAAAGTAATTCAGGACCGAGTTTTTAAAAATCCAGAAGGAGAAGTTAAACGCTTGATTATTACTAAGCAATGGGAAAACATGTGTTATTTTACTGCCGATGCGATAGGTGGGATTGTAATGAAAATTTATGCCAACCTTCCTGAAGCTTCTAATGATTATATATTTATTCGTGGAAAAAGGGTAGAATTTACTCCAAAGAAAATAAATGAGTTTTATTCTATAGAAGATGTGTATAGATGTTATTATCATTCTTTTCTGAAACATATCATGTTTTAGATGAAGTTAATTTTTTTACTTACTATTGAGAATGGGGCATGGAAAATAAAAAATGGAGTTAAAGTTAACTTTCCCCGTAATAGTTTAAATATAGTATCTAAGGCTTGACATTATTTTATTTCTGGAAGAATGATTCCGACGAACCATCATAGTGAGGTGACCAAAGATAGGGCCATCTTGAACTACTGTATTAAGCAAGTTATGGACATAAATGTGGGCTATATTATTTATATGAACACTTAATCTATTGCTCTAAAAGAGACTTCTGATGGATTGGCACACCCTGCTCTTATTTACACATATTGTGAGCAGGCAGGAGTTGATTTTAGACCTGATGAGGAGAGGATTGAGCGTTAGAGACCTATTGGGCATGCAAACATCAAAACATATGAATCTCATGTTGATTGGAGATCTCGAGTAAGGCTAGAGATATTCCTTCTACTTCTAGAGATATTCCTTCTACCTCTCATGGACCTAATTCTAGTGACTGCAGCAATAGAGAACCTTTAGACCAGATGATGATACAACAGGGTGATATTTTCAGGATGGATTATAGGATGCATAATATGGAAGCCAGAAATGCTCACACTGATGATTTGATTCAGAAAAAAATTGAGTATGATGTTGCTTATGATGATGCTTTAGTTAGATACACGAGGGAAGAACATTCAGTTCAGTTCCCTGTTCACACTGTGTTTAGTCCATATCAGCAGTAGAAGTTGGATGTAGATGAAGATGATATTGACTAGTGATCTTTTCGTTTGTTTGTTTGTGTTTATACTATGTGATTGTATTGTTTGTGTTGTGATGTTGTTTAGACTTCTTTTGTTATGTTATGTGAAACTATAATGTGAAAGACTATTTTTATTTTTAGAATTTAGTTTAGTTCTGTTGTTATTTTCAACACTTTGTTCTGTTTTGTGATTAGCTCTTTCTCAGCAAATTTTATATGTATTATGTGCAATTTAATATTTTTAGCATTGTAGTTTTCATTTTAGCACCTACAGTATTATCAAATTTTATGTTAAAAAATCAAAATCTCCAATAGGTAAAATTTTTGTATGTAATTAATGCTTTCTTTTACCCTTCATTTTAAAGCTCTTCATGTAAAAATCTTTTAAACATTTAGGTTTGGGGGGAGAAGAAAAAAAATTATTTTTAGAAAGAGAGAAAGAACTTAATTTTATTTTTCCTCACTTAATTATATTTTCAAAATTTCAAATTTAGTATGACCTTTGGTATTAGAGGTTAACTTTGGATAACTATATTTATGTTTCTAAATATATAGTAAATTTAAGTAAAAATTTTCAATAATAAAGGTTAATCCTAGGGGTTAAGATATTTGATAAAAGAGAATAAAACTATGTTTTTCTATTTTTAGTAAAGGAAAATTGTATTTTTGAAGTATTAAAAATCTTAAAAGATTCATGTAAAAAGAAAAGAATTAAACTTTATGAAATCTTTAAGTTAATATAAATTTGTTAAGTGAAGAAATGTAAAAAATTTTTAACTTTAAGAAGAAGATAGTGAAGTTCAAAATCATTAAAGGTTATTCGGATATAATAATCTTGACATATTAAAAAAAAGAGAAGAAAAGAAAGAAAGAAATGAAAAAGGGGATTAAAAATGATCCTGAAAAGAAGAGATAATGAAAAAAAAAACATGGGGAGAAGCTTAAGGAGATGCCTAATTAAAAATTAGCTTCACTTAAATTAACTCAAGGAATAAGATTTGAACACATTTTTTAAAGTTTGTATTTCAATGTTAACTTAATTATTAAAAAAGTTTTATGAAGTTCTTTTTCATATGAATTTGCAAGTGACTTTAATATAATAAATTACAATTTTTCTTGAAAGAAGTAAATGATAAAAAACCTTAGACTTTATTATTGAACATATTTACACCTTTAGTATTAACTGGAGCTGTTTTGATTTTTTCTTAAGTTATACTACTATATTTGGAAAACTAAAATATGGAAGTCTAAAAGTTATGGTCTTTATCATAAGTCATATTTTTTTATGTAGTAAAGGAGTTACTTAATGACAAGTAACATGTAAGTTTGGGGGATTTTGATACACAAAAAATATATGCATTTTTAGACCCATATTTTATACCTATTTTTTATGATAATACACTTTAATGGAAGGTATTTTTATGTTTTCTTGTAGGTTGTTGTTTTTTAGGGCTTAAAGCAAAAAGAAAGCAAAAGAGATGAAATTTAGAGTTAAAATGACATTTTTGAAAAATTCTCAGCGCCGACAGTGCTAACGACGCATAACAAATTAACACAGAGATTTTTTACTCAGTGTCATTGGCGCCAGAAGAACACCGACGACGTGAAAGATGCTGCAAACACCGTTTCTAGAAGGTTTGTTGTACTTGGACGATTTTTTGAAGAGTTTTTTGAGGCACCTCTTGGAGAACCAACCTTGGGCTATATGTGGGGCCAAATTTTATCCAAAAAAGCACTCCTCTATATTTTTCACTCCTCTACTTTCATTTTTTGCACCAGATCATTCCATTCAATTTCCTTATTGAAGTCAATTTGTGATTTTGTTTTCATAGTTTATTGTTTTTTGTGGTGAGATTTAGTGTAAAACTTTCTTTAAGAGTGTTGGAGAAGGAGAAAAGTGAGAGATATCTTCTTTGTGCTTTTCTAAGGAAATACTACATAGGATTTTCTGTGAGAAAGAGTTTTAAGATAAATATTGTTTGTTTATCAGTGTTATATGAACTTTCTTTTATACATGAAATTTGTGTTTTGTTATTTCTTTCTCATGAAGTCTGAGTAATTCCCTATATTTTTCTCCCTACTCTGAGATACAGTGAAATGAAGAGATAATATGAATGTGCCAATATTAAATTGTAAAATAAATTGTAATGATTTTTCAACTTTGAGCTTAATTTAATTTTTGATCTAGCCAATTGAAGTTTTAAAATGTGTTTTGAACCATATAATCTAGGAAATAGAGTTTGAGTTCTACAACATATTAAGGATCACATTTGATTCCACGAAGGAGAACATCATTTATGGACTTAAGTGTAAATAAATAAGAAAATATTCTTTATTGGATGTAGAAATGGAGAACGTTTAGGGTGACAGACTAAAATTTTCAATTCAGTCTTAGTGTTTAAAAATTGAAGCGAGACCTAGCCTTCAGATGAAGGGAAGTGGGAGCTCTAGAGTGGGAGCCTGAATTTTCCTAGCATAGCCACAGATTTAGGCACTAAACACTGAGATTAGCCAATGATTTTCTATGCACTGTATCAGGGTAGAGAAATAAAATTGCTCCTATCTGGCACAATACATATTATGAACATTTATCTCATCTCATTTTACCATAGCCTCATTGTAGTGGGAAGGATGCTTTTTCACATAAGAATCTCCGTTAAATAAACATAGTTAATATATTAGTATTTACTATTTTAAATTTTGCATATTTGATTTAATAATAGTTTAGAAATTTAATTTTGATTACATCTCAATAATTGAAATTAGTGACAATGATTTCAATTTACTTTCTGTGAGTTTCCTAGCAAATTTGTCATTTCCAATTTAAACCTTTCCCATAGGATCGATATTTGGGGCTTAAATAGAAAATCCATTATTACTTGATAACGATACACATAATTGAGTAGAATCTGAATATTTATTGATTATATTTAATAAAATTTTACACAGTCTATTGCAAAAAAAAAAAGTTAGATCAATAGGCATTAGAAGCATATGAAAAATTGCACATTTTTTAGGTGCATCAGTAAAGATCTTTATATTGTCATTTATCTATCAAGGAGTCGCCACTCTGTTTGTCTGTTTTCTTTCTCTATTCTTCAATTTACCTTAATCTTTTGGATCAAGTGAAATATCCTTAGGTATTAAGGAATTAGGAAAAAGGGAAAGGGCAAATAATAGAAAACAAGAGAAATGTTGGGTGGTAAACCTATAGAGAAGACTCTAGAATGTCAAACTCTCATAAAAAGAAAACCACATAAAAGGAACGATAACCAGAGATTTAGGTTTATCACCTATTCTAAATTCTTTATTTTCTTATATGAGCAAGCTCCTATAGTTAGGTACATCTTATGTAATTCTAGATTTACCTAAGAAAACTCCTGATTAACGTTAACATTTGCTCTTGAAGAAATATCAAGATTTAAAGAAAGATAAGTTAATGTTTGATCCTAAATGTTGTTTTGTCATATTATGTAATTTTTTTTTGTGGTTCAATCTCATGTTTTGTTTGTAAGCTTCAAAATATCATACCTGCAAAATAGAGTTAGCACACCCTAATAACATGAAAAGTAAATCTAAAGCGTGCATTTGTCTTGTGTCATCCTGCAAAACAAGATTAGCATGAAATCATATTTTGATTTTTTAAAAAAAGGTTATGAATTCATAGATTCATTGTCGATTAAATCTAAAGAGCGTGAATATTTCTTAGATTCATTGTTAGTTGAATTTAAAGTTTTGTTTAAGCCTAATATGAATTAAACTTAAAAATTTAAGACTCATTGTCGATTGAATCTAAGAGTTTTTATTATGTTTAATATAAATTAGGCTTAGAAGTTTTAAATTTATTGGATCTAAATAATTAGGAATTTTAGATTCATTATCGATTGAATCTAAAGAGGATGTTGGGCTAGGTTCAATTTGAGTTAAACATAAAGTTGATATTGACTTAGGTTCAGTTTTGGTTGAACCTAAGATTTGATTAACTTTTGCTCAAGTTGGGTTGATCCTAAGTTTGAAGATAAGTTAGGTTCAATTTGGGTTGAACCTAAAGTTGATGTTGACTCAGGTTCAATTTTAATTGAGCCTAAGTTAAAGATTTGATTTAGGTTCAGTATTTATTGAACCTAAGGGAAGATTGAGGTTTGAGGTTAATTAAACCTAATTGAGGTAAGGTTTAATTGATTAATTAGGCATAATTAGGGTTAAGTCTATTAAGATTTAGGATTAAAACTAATTTATGCAAGTCTTAATTTATTAATTAGACTGAATTAGAGTTTAAGGTTAAATAAAACTAATTTAGGTGAGATTTAATTGATTAATTAGACATAATTAGGGTTAAATATAATTAGGGCTTAGGATTAATTAAACCTAATTTTGTTAAGGTTTAATTGATTAATTAGACATATTTATGGTCAAGTCTAATTAGGATTTAAGGTTAATTGAACCAAATTTAGGTGAGGTTTAATTGATTAATTAGACATAATTAGGGTTAAGTCTAATTAGGGTTTAAGATTAATTAAACCTAATTTAAGTGAGGTTTAATTGATTAATTAGACTTAATTAGAGTTTAAGTCTAAATAGGGTTTAGGATTAATTAAACCTAATTTATGTAAGGGTTAATTGATTAATTAGACTTAGTTAGGGTAAGTCTAATTAGGATATAAGGTAAATTAAACCTAATTTAGGTAAGTTTTAATTGATTAATTAGACTTAATTAGGGTTAAGTCTAACTTTGGTCTAAGATTAATTAAACCTAATTTAGTTAATGTTTAGTTGATTAATTAGCTTTATTAGGGTTAAGTCTAACTATGGTTTAGGATTAAGTAAACCTAATTTAAGTAATGTTTAATTGATTAATTAAACTTAATTAAGGTTAAGTTTAATTAGGGTTTTGGATTAATTAAACCTAATTTAGGTAATGTTTAATTGATTAATTAGACTTATTTAGGGTTAAATCTAGTTAGGGTTTATGGTTAATTAAACTTAATTTAGGTAATGTTTAATTAGGTCAATTTGGTCTAATTAGGGGTTAGACCTAATTAAAGTTTTGCTGAGTTAAACCTATTGTAGTTAACGTCTAACAAAGTTAACTAGGACTAAATGTGGTTTAGACCATATTAGGGCTTAGGGTTAATTAAACCTAATTAGTTACGATTTAATTAGGTTAATTTTGTCCAATTAGGGGTTATACTTAATTGTGGCTTTGATGAGTTAAACCTTATGTAATTAAGTATTAACTAGTTTTTAATTAGGTTTAATAATGGTTTAGTCCTAATTAGAGTTTAAGATGTATGGATTCACCTAGATGGACCCTAAGTGTCTTTGTTTGGTGTACCCTGAATTCAAATTAAGTCTACGTTGATTAGATTTAAATCTCTTTTCTTTTGAGTCTATGGGGTTATACTCAATGGTCCTAAGGAGCTGGTTAGACCATATGTCATTTAGGTCTAGGGATCAGGTTTTGGCCAACCCTATGTGTCACTAAAGGCTAGTGTCCAAGCTTAAAGAAATCCAGGGTTAAATATGTAATTTACAATTTTGACCCTAGATACGAAATGTCATTTTTTAATTTGTAAATGGTTAAAATTTTGTCTTTTGAGAGTTAAGAAAATGTCACTCTAAGTTTTCTAACCTTTTCTAATTTTAATTCCTAATTTCTTCATTTTTTATAATTATTTTTAAAGATAATTACAAAGTTTGATAGAAAGTAGGAAATTAAGTTGTAGGGTGTTTTTCTAGTCCTGGAAAAATCAGGGAAAGTTTCTAAGGGCTTAAAGATAATATCCTAAAATTTTCAGAATTTTTGAAAATATAAATAATTTTTTATAATTAAATTACTCAGAGAGTAATTAATTAATTTAAAATTAAATATAATTAATTAAATTCTGATTTTAAGTTCATAATATTCTTCTGATTTTTCTGAATTCAGGGTCAATTTTTTTTATTTTTCTGTGAAAACATATGTATTTTTAAAGTTTTATGCATTTAATTAAATAAGAAAATTTGGTTTTTGTTATTTAACTGATGTGGCGCTAGCTCAAACGTCAGATTTGTTGAATCCTATGTGGCGGGGTCTTATTGGCTGGGGAAATTTACGCAAGCATACGCGTGGCCTACAATTTCGTCTGCTTCGTATGGATGAACCCGCGATCTGACGAGATCGGAGGCATTCATTTTCGATACATGGAAATGGACCACATTTGTTCATCTACTTTAGTCGGGCCCTTCCTCTGAACTGTCCATGATCTAGGGACAATATCTCGCTCAATTCTTCATGAAATTGAGTGAAATTTGATCCTAGAGCTGCATCGTGAGAGGGCGAACCAATCCATACAGTTATGTATGGGTTGTGAAATGGTTCACTTAACGAAGGACCTGACACAAGCCTAAACTAGGTCGAAGTGACCATAGCTTTACGAAGTGAAGCTTCAATCATGTTTTTTGGAATGATTGTCAGGTCCTTGCAAATCTCCCTCTGTGCTCAATTTGAAATGAAATTTGATGGGGTATGACTACACTAAAATGGGCTCACAACTTGGTCTTAAGCTAGGTAAGAGCCAACAAGAAGGGCCAATTTTGATTGGGGTCTTCCTCTCTGAGGATAACAATGGTGTAGGGATGATTAATCTGAAATTTGGGATGGTTTAGTGTGGACTTGAAAATTGGTCATATTTTTGGGCAATGAAATTGAAAGAGAACAGTGAGCTTTAGGGCTCTATTCTATGGGGAATCAATTTCCTATAGGATGGGGAAGAAGTTTATGTTGACAGGTTTTTAAATTAAGGATTGTGGATGGCTTTCCTCTCTTCTAAGCCTTCTTGGGTTAGCTGATACACCAAAAATATATGCATTTTTAGACCCATATTTTATACAAATTTTTGGTGATATTGCATTTTAATGGAAGGTATTTTGATGTTTTCTTGCAGGTTGTTGAATTTTAGGGCTTAAAGAAAAAAGGAAGCAAAAAGGTTGAAATTTGAAGTCAAAATATCATTTTTGAAGAAATACTCTATGCTGGCAGCGCCGAGGTCAACGCCAACGGTGTAGAACAATATAACACTGGAGATTTTTACTCAGTGATGATGGCGCCAAAGGCGGTGCAAACTCCATTTGTAGAAGGTTTGATGTATTTGGATGACTTTTTGAAGAGTTTTTGGAGGCACCTCTTAAAGAACCGACCTTGGGCTCTAATTGGGGCCGAATTTCATCAGAAAATGGGCTCCTCTACATTTTTCACTCATCTAACTTCATTTTTTGCTCCACATCATTCCATTCCACTACCATATTGGAGTCAATTAGTGATTTTTATTTCATAGTTTAGAGTTTTGGTGGTGAGATTTAGTGTGAGACTTTTTGTAAGAGTGTTGGAAAAGGAGAAAAGTGAGAGAATTTCTCTTCCCATATTTCTAAGGAAAGGCTACGAAGGATTTGCTTTGAAAAAGAGTTCCAGATAAGTTTGTTTGTTAATTTAGTGTTGTATGAACTTTATTTTATATATGAAATTTGTGTTTTGTTGTATCTTTCTCCAGAAATCTGAGTAGTTCCCTATATCTTTCCCCCTACTCCAAGATATGGTGAAATGAAGAGATAAAATGAATATGCCATAATAAAAATATAAAAAAATTTGTGATGATTTTTAAACTCCAAACTTAATTTACTTTTTAGTATATCCAGTTTATTTTTTAAAATATGTTGTAAAACATATGATCCGGGAAATAGAGTATAAGTACTACAACAAAGTGTGGATCACCATTGATTTCATGAAGGAGAAGTTCATTCATGAATTTAAGTCCAAATAAATTTGGAAATATTCTTTGTTGGGAGTAAAATTGGAGAATCTTTAGGTGATAGACTAAAGTCCCCAATTTGGTCTTAGTGTTTAAAAACTAAAGCGAGAGTTAACCTTCAGGTGAAGGGAACTGGGAGCTCTCGAGTGGGAGTCGATATCCTTCTAGCCTAGCCACAGATTTAGGGACTAAACCTAAGATTAACCAATGATTTTCTATGCATTGTATTAGGGTAAAAAATTAAAATTGCTCTTATTTGGAACAGTATATATTATAAACATTTATTTCATCTCATTTCAGCAGAATTTAATTGTAGTGGGAATGATGCTTTTTCACATAAGAAATCTACTTTACCTAAACATTATTCTTAGATTAACATTTGATATTTAAAATTTGCATTTCAGTTTTGCTAATAGTTAAGTAATTTAGTTTGGTTAACATGTCAACATTCAAAATTAGTTACAACCAGTTAAAATTTATCATTGCTAACTTACACCTTCCCTGTGGGATCAGTATTTGCGGCTTAAATAGAAAGTCCATTATTACTTGATAACAATATGTATACTTGCGTAGAATCCCATTATTAATTGCCTATAATTATATATACTTTACACGACTTACTTTTCATATAAGGATCAAGTTTTTGGCATTGTAGTGGTGTCAACTTAATAATCTTTACATATAAAAATTCGGGATTAAGTTTTTGGCGCCGTTGCCGGGGAAGGTAAGAGTTAAATTTATTTAAATTAAATAGTTTTGATACATTAGGAAATTTAGATTATATATATATATATACAAATTTATAAAAACATATAAAAATATAAAAATATAAAAAAAATCCATAAAGAAATTTAATTAAGATTATATTTTTAAAGAAATTTTACCTTGCTTGCTTTATTTATTTATGCGAGATATTGGTTCTGAAGGTTTAGTACTTTACGATTCCAAATTAGAACGTACTATTTGAAAAATTCAAAAACAACAAAGAGAAACTAAAAATGTAAAAGAAATGGTGAATAATATAGAAAATCCAACAAATAAAAATTGACAAATACCTTTCAAAGATTATGCAAATTTGACAGCATATGAACTTCATTTAACTATTCAAAATCTTGATGTTGCTGCTAATTCATTTGACCTTAAACCTGCTATTATCTAAATGATATAAAATAATCAGTTTGGAGGATCACCTACTGAAGATCCTAACTTACATCTTGTTACTTTTCTTAAAATTTCTGTTATATTTAAATATGACAGAGTGTCTAATGATGTTGTTAGGCTTAGACTTTTTTCTTTTTCATTAAAGGATAAAGCCAAGGCTTGGTTAAATTCATTAGCACCCGAATTTATTAGAACTTTGGGAGAACTATCACAAAAATTCTTGGCTAAATATTTTCCACCCTTGAAAACCGCTAAGCTTAGAAATGATATTACATCATTTTGTCAGTTTGAAGGGGAATCGATATATGAAGCCTGCGAAAGATTTAAATATCTTCTTAGAAAATGTCCACACCATGCTTTGCCAGATTGGTTAATAAATCAAACCTTTTATAATGGATTGGTAGGATCATTTAGATCAATTATAGATGCTGTTGCGGGTGGATCATTAATGTTAAAACCTTTTGATGAAGCATATTCTTTAATTGAAGAAATGACTATTTACAATTTTCTATGGCCCTCTGAAAGGGTAAATTAAAAGAGAGTAGCCAACATTCATGATTCTGATGCAATGTCTATTTTGGCATATCAAATTGTTGTTATTTCTAAAAAGATTGATCAAATAAGAATGAACTATTCTCAAATACCCCCAGTATTAGAGGAAAATTCATTAGGATAGATTATTGATACTCAATAATCTTATGAAACTTTAAACGCTATAAATAATCAAAATAACAATCCCTATTCAAATTATTTTAACCTTAGATTGAAAAATCACCCTAATTTTAGTTGGAATAATTATAATAATTCGGTGAATCCATCTGGAAACCTAAACAATTAAGGAAATCCTAATGTTTGATCTTATTATCCTCTAGGATTTAACTTCAATCTTAACCCACAAGTTAAGACAAAGAAGTTGACAATAAAAGAATTGATGTTGAATATGAGAAATCAAATACAGAATCAAGGGGCTACTATTATAAATATTGAAAATCAATAAGGACATATTGCTACTGCACTTAGTAATAGACCTTCTGGAATTCTTCCAAGTACCGTGGAAGTTAATCCAAAAGATCAAAATAAAGAGCAAATTAAAGTTATTCAATTACAAAGTGGAAAAAAAATTGAAACATGGATCCAAAGAGAAAATGACGTTGATGAAGAGAAGGAAGAAATGGAAAATGATCAACAAGAAAATGAATAAACAAAGGTTCCTGTAGAAAAACCATTACCTCCATTTCGTAAAAAACTGAAGTAGAAGAATAAAGATAAACAATTTACAATTTTTTTTGGAAATCCTTAAGAAGTTAACGATAAATATTCCTTTTATTGAAGCTTTGGAACAAATGCCAAGTTATGCGAAACTATGAAGGATGCAGTAAATAAGGAAAGGAAGTTTATAGATCATGAGACCGTTGCACTCAGTGAAGAGTGTAGTGTTATTATTCAGAAAAAGCTTCCTAAAAAATTAAAAGATCTTGGTAGCTTTATTATAATTTTTGCAATTGGTGAAAAGTTTTATGGAAAGGATTTATATGATTTAGGAGCGAGTATCAATCTTATGCCCTTATCAACCTTTAAACGTTTAGATTTGAGAGAAATTTCCCCTACTAATGTAACTTTTCAGTTAGCTGACCGATCAATAACTTATCCAAACAGAGTTATAGAAGATGTACTAGTCAAAGTGGATAAATTTATTTTCCTTGTAGACTTTATAGTATTGGATATGGAGGAAGATAAAGAGAATCCTGTTATTTTAGGGAGACCATTTCCTGCAACATGAAGAGCTATAAAAGATGTACATAATGGAGAATTAATAATGAGAGTTAATGATCAAGAAGTAAAATTTAATATAGCAAAAGCTATAAAATATCCTGCAATAGAAAAAAATAATGAATGTTTAAGGATGGAAGTAACTGAGTATTTAAGTAATGAACATTTTAAGAAAGAATTCCAAAAAAAACTTAAGGAAGGAGAAATTTTTGAAATTGATGATGAAGTTAAAGAAGAAGATTTAGATTATATCCAGGGCAAATTTGAAATGTTAGACTTGTTGGAAAATGATAGTAAAAATCTTATTCCTTCAAGTATTAAACCACCTGAGCTTGAATTAAAAGTATTTCGTGCCCATTTAAAGTATGTATTTTTAGGAGAATCATCTACATTGCCTATTATTATATCTTCCGAGTTAACTGAAATTCAAAAAGAAAAGTTAATATAAGGTTGAAAAAGTTTAAAAAGGCTTTTGGATGGACATTAGCAGATATTAAAGGAATTAGTCCTTCAATTTGTTTGCACAAAATTTTATTAGATGAACAATATGAACCTAAAGCTGATCCTCAGAGAAGATTAAACTCGATAATGAAAGAAGTTGTTAAAAAAGAGATTTTAAAATGGTTAGATGTTGAAATTATAGATCATATTTCAGATAGTGATTGGGTCAGCCCAATTTATTGTGCCCCAAAGAAAAGAGGAGTGACTGTTGAAGAAAATGAGAAAAATAAATTAATACCAATAAGATAAGTAACTGGTTGGCGAATTTGCATTAACTATAAAAAATTAAATATGGAAACCAAAAAAGATCACTTTCCTTTACCCTTTCTAGACCAAATGATGGATATATTGGCAGAGAATAAGTATTATTGATTTTTAGATGGATATACCAGTTATCACCAAATTCCAATTGATCCAAAGGATCAAGTGAAAATAGCGTTTACAAGCCCATATGGAACATTTGCTTTTTGTAGAATGCCTTTTGGACTATGCAATGCACCTGCAATATTTCAAAGATGTATGATGTCAATTTTTAGTAATTTCATAGAACATGGAATGGAAGTGTTTATGGAAAATTTTTTCATTCAATTATGCCTTAATAATTTAGAAAAGCTATAGAAGTATGTGAAAAATTAAATTTTGTATTAAATTAAGAAAAAATGTCAATTTATGGATATAGGAGGTGTTGTAGTTAGGCACAAAATTTCTGAAGAAGGCATGGAAGTAAATCGTGTAAAAATACAAGTTATAAAAAAATTACCACCACCTACTAGTGTTAAAGCAGTGAGAAGTTTTCTAGGACATGCTGGTTTTTACAGGCGCTTCATAAAAAAATTTTCAAAAATAACTAAGCCTTTCTGCGAACTTTTAAAAAAAGATACGAAATTTGATTTTAATGAAGAATGCATAAAAGCATTTGAATAATTAAAAAAAATTATCACTGCACCTATAATATTACCACCTAACTGAGAAAAACCATTTGAAATAATGTGCGATTCTTGTGATTATGCTATTGAGTCTGTATTGGACAAAGGCACGACAAAGTTTTCAAGGTTAAATATTATGCTAGAAAGACTCTAAATGAGGCTCAAATTAATTGTACTACTACAAAAAGAGAGTTATTAGCTATTGTTTATGCCTTTGATAAATTTAGACCTTATTTAATTGAAACTAAATGTATAGTGCATACAGATCTTTATGTTATTAAATATTTAATACAAAACATGGATGCTAAACCAAGATTAATTAAATGGATACTTCTATTACAAGCGTTTGATTTTTCTGTGATTGTAGAACGAGAAACGATAATCAAATTGCTGATCAATTGTCTAAAATAGAAATAGAAATATTAACTAGTTTTGCAAATGAAATTTTAGAGAATTTCTTTGATGAACAAATATATAGTATTGATGAAATGGATGTACAGTAGTATGCTGATATATTAAATTATAATGTAAGTGATATTCTACCACCTGATATAAAAAATCCATAATAAAAGAAGTTTATATATGATTCAAAAAACTATTTTTGGGATGACCCATATTTATATAAACAATGTAAAGATCTAATTATTAGAAGATGTGTGTCTTATGAAGAAACTCAATAGATAATTGAAAGATGCCATGATTCTGAATTTGGAGGACATTTCGGAACAAATAGAACTGCATATAAAATTTTACTAGCTGGATTTTTTTGGACTACTATTTTTAGAGATGTTAATGAATATATTAAAAAGTGGGATAGATGTCAACACGTAGGAAATATATTTAGAAGAAATGAAATGCCTCTAAATTAAACTTTGGAAGTTGAAATTTTTGATGTGTGGGGATTAGATTTTATGGGACCATTTATGCCTTCATTTGGAATCTTATATATATTACTTGCTGTTGATTATATGTCCAAATGTATTGAAGCTATTGATGTACCTAGATGTGATGCTCGGAGTGTTTCTAAATTTTTTATTAAAAATATTTTTACAAAATATGGAATGCCGAGAATAATTATTACTGATGGAGGAGCTCATTTCAGGAATAAGAGAATAAAAAAATTAATTAAGAAATATGATATTATGCATAGATTCTCTGCTGCTTATCACCCTTAAACTAGGGGTCTAGTAGAGATATCAAATCTTGAAATTAAACGCACTTTAGAAAAGGTTGTAAATCTTTATAAATTAGATTGGTGTGTTAGACTTGACAAAACATTATGGGCATATAGAACTGCTTATAAGCTCCTATAGGAATGTCTCCATACAGACTGATATTTGGAAAAACTTGTCACTTACTTGTAGAATTAGAGCATAAAGCATTTTGGGCTATAAAGGAATTTAATTTTAATCTAAAAGTTGCTGCTGAGAAAAGATTATTGCATCTCAATGAAATTGAGGAGATTAGAAATGAAGCATATGATAATGCGAAAAACTATAAAGAGAAAGTGGAAATATGGCATGATAGGATAAATATGCAAAAGATATTTTAACTTGGACAAGAAGTTATATCATATAATACAAGATTGAGATTATTTCCTGGAGAACAGAAATCCAGTTGGTTAGGGCCATTTAAAGTTGTTAAAGTCTATCATTATGGACTGTTGTGATTAAAGACACTAACACAAGAAAGATATTTAAATTTAATGTACGTTGTTTAAAACATTATTATGAAGGGCACATACCTCATTTTAAAGAATTTTTAATGTTAAGTCAACCCAACTAAATAAATGGTATGTCGGGCTGACGACATTAAACCAAGCGCTTTATGGGAGGCAACCCATATTTATATGTTTATGCATTACTATTTAGTTTGTTAAGTGTCTTATATATAAGTAGATAATAATCCTGCACATTTACTTTTATTATAAATTAAGCCTAATATTTGTATTGGAAGAAAAATTAAGATTTAATTGAACAAAAAATAAAAAAATTGCAAAAATTTGGCCACTGGAGCCGACGACGCCCAAAGAAATTGGTCTCAGTGCTGGCAGCGCCCCTCGAGAGTGTTGGCGGCGCCGAGGATGGTGGATGGTTTCTGTGACTTTTGGCAGACTATAGCGGGATTTCACTCCATGATAACCTCTGGGAGGTGTTTTTAAAGTCCTAAAAACTTCCTGGAACACCTAGAAACTTCCTATTTTTTGATTGCATGGCTTCCAACTCTAGAAATAATTTTAGGTATGGAGTTTTTAATAGAAAAAAGTTTATTAGTTTTGACGCACAGAGATTATACGATAAGTTATTACGAAGAAGATATTTATCAAGGAAAGAGGTTTTTTTAATCATGGGTTTATCAATCCAAGTGCTCTAGTCAACAAGATCATTCTACAAAGGTAATGGAAAGTTCTGTGTTACACTACCGCTGCAATTTTTATACTTGTAGTGAAGGAGTTTTATGCAAATCTATATGGAATTAACCAAGGAGTTATCTTCGTTCGAGGTAGGGCTGTACCATTTGCTCTTGCGAGGATTAATGAATTGTATATTATAGGAAATGTTCCAATCTGTCATTATGCAAATTTCATTCCTATGCAAAATTTCATGCAAGATATTTATAATTTTCTGACGGATGAAAGTGATATGTGAGAAGTACAAGATAAAGGATATATTAGTTTTCCTACTTCATCGCTTGATCCAATTTTGAAACAATGACATTTCTTTATTTGTAAAAAATTACTCTCTACTATGATAACCAGTAGAGCCCCCAATTAGAGTGCTTATTTAAACTACTGCGATCAAATGGAGAAACCTATTGATGTAGGTTCAATTATATTTAAATCTGTGATGTGAATCATTATGAATGGACCAATTTATGGACTTGGGCATCCTTCACAATTTTTCTAATTTATAGTCAATCCCAAGTGCCATATGAAAGTTGGGAAAAAGTTTTACTACCATGGGAGCCTATGATTCCTATTAATGATCAGTATGTTGGTAATGGAAATAAAGCACTAAACGCTATTATAGATCATTCTTCACATGCTTCATCTCCATCAATGCCACCAACAGTTGGAAGTTCGCTTGCTTTAGAGAAGAAAGTGAAGAAAATTGAAAGAAAACTTCAGAGCATTATGAATGCAGTGCGAGATCTCAAGTACCTTTTGATAACCTAGATTGGAGAATGAAAGAAAATTTCGATCACATTGGAACTTTTGAAGTAGGATTAGTTCGGTTGTTTAGAGAAAATGGGTGGATCAAAGAAAATTCGACAGAACAGTTCCCGTACTTATCCTTCTACAACCTATATGTTCATCTATGAGAGATATTAGAGGAGGAGAAAGCCCTGAAGGTGAGGCTGAATGATTGAAGATTTTGAACTCTTTACTTGCTTAAAAAATTTTATGTGTTTTAATGTAATTGTATGGAACTGGTTAGGTTTGATTTGGTTTATTTTTTCTTTAGAATTTTGAACTTTTATTATGTGTATTTTTTTGTGTCAGTGTTTAGTGTTGTGGCTTGATTTCGACGTTGATTTATTATTAGTTTATCAAATAGTTAAAATTTGTGAAATGTGTTTGTAAAAAGTGTATTTTTAAATATAAAAGACATTTTGTTGTTATTTGTGAACATGATGGTTAGTGAAATGTGTATTTATGAATTTAGATAAAAATTTGTGTTTAAAAATACTAAAAACTTTGGAGAAAATTGAAAAGAAATTGAAATATTGAAAAATCAAAATAGTGAATTTCGGGCCATCAGTGCCGACGGCGCCCTCGACCTGAGAGCAGCAAACCTTTGGTTTGTGATTTTCACCGTAAACCTCGACCCGAGACATACCCTTTAATTTTTTATTTTCACCGTAAACCTCCATTTTTACCCGCTTAAGTCACCTTCAACCTTTGGTTTTGCACTTAGAGCTTGATTTTGGTCAGATTTGAGGCAATTTTGAGGCAAAGAAACTTTTGATTTCATCTTCTCTAGATAAGAGCTACTCTTTAAAGTAAATTTTTTTTGTTTTCACCAAGATTTTTCTCACATTGACTAGATCCAAATTTTTGAAATTCTTTTGAGAAATTTTGAGAAATTGCTTTGATGAAGAACTCTTACTTAGTGGATTTAAGTTTAAAGTAGTTTACATTTTGATTTTCAGAATTTTTGGAATTTATTCGTAATTTTTCAAATTTTTCTAGATTTCCTTTGGCACCTAGATCAAGCAAAAGAAAAGTAGAATATGACAAGCAGAGATTTGTTAGCTTTACAGCTAGTGCTTGATTTTATAGTTTACAAGAAACTAAAAAAGTAATTCAGTACCGAGGTTTTAAAAATCTGGGAGAAGTTTGAATGATTGATTATCACTCGACAATGGGAAAACTTCTACTATTTTACTGTCGATGTGATAGTTGGGATTGTAATAGAATATTATGCCAACCTTCCTGATGCTTCTGATGATTTTTTTTTTTTTTGAGGAAAAAGGGTGGAGTTTACTGCAAGAAAAATTAATGAGTTTTATCAGTTAGAAGATGTGTACGAATGTCAGTATCAATCTTTTTTTACTACAGATCATGCTTTAGATGAAGTTATTTCTTTTTTGACATGTGAAAAAGGGTATTAGAAAATAAAAAATGGAGTTAAAGTTAACTTTCCACTTTCTATGTTAAATGTAGTATTTAAAGCCTGACACTATTTTATTTCTGGGAAGATGATTCCAACGAATGATCATAGTGAAGTGACCAAGGATAGAGGCATCATGAACTACTCTATTCAGCAAGTGAAGGATATAAATGTAGGCTCTATCATTTATATGAACACTCGATCTATTGCTCTGGGAGAGACCACTGGTGGATTGGCGCACCTTGCTTTGATTTACACACTTTGTGAGCGTGCATGAGTTGATTTCAGACCTAATGATGAGAGGATTGAGCCTCAGAGACCCATTGGGCCTGCCAACATCAATACTTATGAGTCCCATGTTGATTGGAGATTTGGAAGATAGGCCGGGGATATTCTTTCTACTTCTAGAACCCCTAGTGAGCCTACTTCAAGTGACCCCGACAACAGGGAGTTGTTGGACCAGGAGATGATTCAACATGGAGATATTTTGAGGATTGATCATAGGATGCAGAATATGGAGGCCAGAAACACTCACACTAATGATATGATTCGCCAAAAATTTAAAAATATGATGCTGCTTATGATGATGCTTCAGTAAGATACCTGAGGGGTGACCATATAGTTCAGTTCCCTATTCACCCTACTTATACTCCATATCAGCAGCAGAAGTTAGATGTCGATGATGAGGAAAATGATGACTGATGATCTTTTTGTTTGTTTGTTTGTATGTGTTTGGACTGTGTGATTGTATTGCTTTTGTTATGTTGTAGTTCAAACTCTGTTGTTATGTTATGTGTAACTCTAATGTGAAAAATTGTTTTCATTTTTAAAATTTAGTTTAGTTCTATTGCTAGTTTCAACACTTTGTTATGTATTGTGATTAGCTCTTTCTCAGCAAATTTTATATGTATTAGGTGTAATTTAATGTTTTTAGCCTTGTAGTTTTCATATTAGCACCAGCAACATTTCAAAATTTATGTTTAAAAATCAGAATCTCCAACATGTATGAATTTTTTTTATGCATATAATGTTTTTTTTACCCTTCATTTTTAAAGTTCTTCATGTAAAAATCTTTTTAAAAATTTAAGTTTGGGTGGGGCATGCGAGGGGGGGGGAGAAGAAACATCATTATTAGAAAAGAACTTAATTTTATTTTTCCTCACTTAACTATATTTTAAAATTTTAAATTTAACATGACCTTTGGTATTAGGAGTTAACTTTGGATAACTATATTTATGTTTCTAAATATATAGTAAATTTAAGTAAAAACTTTAAGTAATAAAGGTTAATTCTAGGGGCTAATATATTTGGTAAAAGTGAATAAGACTATGTTTTTCTCTTTTTAGTAAAAGAAATTTGTATTTTTGAAGTATTAAGAATCTTAAAGAGGTTCATGTAAAAAGAAAAGAATTAAACTTTACGAAATCTTTAAGTTAATAAAAATTTGTTAAGTGAAGAAATATAAAAAGTTTTTAAACTTTAAGAAGATGATATTGAAGTTCAAAATAATTAAAGGCTATCAAGATTAGGAGTTAACTTTGGATAACATCATTATTAGAAAAAAGCTTAATTTTATTTGTCCTCACTTAACTATATTTTTAAAATTTTAAGTTTAACATGACCTTTGGTATTAGGAGTTAACTTTGGATAACTATATTTATGTTTCTAAAAATATAGTAAATTTAAGTAAAAACTTTAAGTAATAAAGGTTAATTCTAGGGGCTAATATATTTCGTAAATATGAATAAGACTATGTTTTTCTCTTTTAAGTAAAAGAAATTTGTATTTTTGAAGTATTAAGAATCTTAAAGAGGTTCATGTAAAAAGAAAAGAATTAAACTTTACGAAATCTTTAAGTTAATAAAAATTTGTTAAGAGAAGAAATATAAAAAGTTTTTAAACTTTAAGAAGATGATAGTGAAGTTCAAAATTATTAAAGACTATGCAGATTAGGAGTTAACTTTGGATAACATCATTATTAGAATAAAACATAATTTTATTATTCCTCACTTAACTATTTTTTTAAAATTTTAAATTTAACATGATCTTTGGTATTAGGAGTTAACTTTGGATAACTATATTTATGTTTCTAAATATATAGTAAATTTAAGTAAAAAACTTTCAATAATAAAGGTTAATTCTAGGGGCTAATATATTTGGTAAAAGTGAATAAGACTATATTTTTCTTTTTTTAGTAAAATAAATTTGTGTTTTCAAAGTATTAAAAATCTTAAAGAGGTTCATGTAAAAAGAAAAGAATTAAACTTTCCGAAATCTTTAAGTTAATAAAAAATTGTTAAGTGAAGAAATGTAAAAAGTTTTTAAACTTTAAGAAGAGGATAGTGAAGTTTAAAATAATTAAAGGCTATTCAGATTAGGAGTTAACTTTGGAAAACATCATTATTAGAAAAGAACTTAATTTTATTTGTCCTCACTTAACTATAGTTTTAAAATTTTAAATTTAACATGACCTTTGGTATTAGGAGTTAACTTTGGATAACTATATTTATGTTTCTAAATATATAGTAAATTTAAGTAAAAAATTTTAATAATAAAGGTTAATTTAGGGGCTAATATATTTGGTAAAAGTGAATAAGACAATGTTTTTCTTTTTTTAGTAAAAGAAATTTGTGTTTTGGAAGTATTAAAAATCTTAAAGAGGTTCATGTAAAAAGAAAAGAATTAAACTTTCCGAAATCTTTAAGTTAATAAAAATTTGTTAAGAGAAGAAATGTAAAAAGTTTTTAAACTTTAAGAAGAGGATAGTGAAGTTCAAAATAATTAAAGGCTATCCATATTAGAAGTTAACTTTGGAAAACATCATTATTAGAAAAGAACTTAATTTTATTTGTCCTCACTTAACTATATTTTTAAAATTTTAAATTTAACATGACCTTTGGTATTAGGAATTAACTTTGGATAACTATATTTATGTTTCTAAATATATAGTAAATTTAAGTAAAAACTTTCAATAATAAAGGTTAATTCTAGGGGCTAATATATTTGGTAAAAGTGAATAAGACCATGTTTTTCTGTTTTTAGTAAAAGAAATTTGTATTTTTGAAGAATTAAAAATCTTAATAAGGTTCATGTAAAAAGAAAAGAATTAAACTTTACGAAATCTTTAAGTTAATAAAAATTTGTTAAGTGAAGGAATGTAAAAAGTTTTTAAACTTTAAGAAGAGGATAGTGAAGTTCAAAATAATTAAAGGCTACCCAAATATAGTTATCCTCAATAAAAGAAAAGAAAAGAAAAGAAAAGAAAAAAAAGAAAAAAAAAGAAAAAAGAAAAGAAAAATAAAAAAAAAAGAAAAGAAAAAGAAAAAAGAAAAATAAATAAAAAGTAAATGGCAAAGAAAAGATGTGAGGAGAAGCTTGAGGAGATACCTAATTAAAAATTGGCTTCACTTGAATTAACTTAAGGAAAAAGACTTGGACACATTTTCTAAACTTTTTATTTGAAAGTTAACTTAATTATTTATAAAGTTTTATGAAGTTCTTCTTCAAATGATTTTCCTAAGTGACTTTAATATAACAAATTGCAATTTTTCTTAAAAGAAATAGAGGATCAAAAACCTTAGATTTATTTACTGAATATCCTTACACCTTTAGTATTAACTGGCGTTGTTTTGAATTTTTCTTAAATTAAAACTGTTATATTTAGAAAACTAAACTTGGAAGTCTAAAAGTTAAATTCTTTACCATAAGTCATATTTTTTCTTATGTAGTAGAGAAGTTACTTAAATACAAGTAATATGTAAGTTTGGAGGATTTTGATACACAAAAAATATATGCATTTTTAGACTCATATTTTATGCCTATTTTTGGTGATATTGCACTTTAATGGAAGGTATTTTGATGTTTTCTTACAGGTTGTTGATTTTTAGTGCTTAAAGCAAAAAAGAAACAAAAAGGATGAAATTTGGAGTCTAAATGACGTTTTTGAAGAAATGCTCAATGCTGGTAGAGCCGAGGTCAGCGCCAATGGCGTAGAACAATTTAACGTTGGAGATTTTAACTCAACGCATATGGCGCCAAATCAACGTCGAAGGTGCCAAAGGCGGTGTAAACCTTATTTTAGAAGGTTCGATGTATTTGGATGACTTTTTGAAGAGTTTATTGAGGCACCTCTTGGAGAACCGACCTTGAGCTCTATTTGGGGCCAAATTTCATCACAAAATGGGCTCCTCTACATTTTTCACTCCTATACATTCATTTTTTGCTCCATATCATTCCATTCCACTACCATATTGGAGTCAATTAGTGATTTTGCTTTCATAGTTTAGAGTTTTGTGGTGAGATTTAGTGTGAAACTTTTCGTAAGAGTGTTGGAGAAGGAGAAAAGTGAGAGAATTCCTCTTCCCGCATTTCAAAGGAAAGGCTACAAAGGATTTGCCTTGAGAAAGAGTTCCAGATAAGTTTGTTTGTTTATTTAGTGTTGTATGAACTTCATTTTATATTTGAAATTTGTGTTTTATCGTATCTTTCTCATGAAATCTGAGTAGTTCCCTCTATCTTCCCCCCTGCTCTGAGATATGGTAAAATGAAGAGATAAAATGAATGTGCCATAATTAAAATTTAAAATAAATTGTAATGATTTTTCAACTCCAAACTTAATTTACTTTTTGGTCTGGTCAATTTATTTGTTAAAATATGTTGTAAAACATATGATTTGCGAAATTGAGTATGGTTCTACAACAGAGTGCTACACATATGATTTCATGAAGGAGAAATTCGTTCATGAAATTGAGTGCAAATAAATAGCGAAATATTCTTTGCTGGGCGTAAAATTGGAGAATCTTTAGGGTGACAGAATAAAATCCCCAATGCGGTCTTAATGTTTAAAAAGTAAAGCTGGAGTTAGCCTTTAGGTGAAGGGCTGTAGGAGCTCTGGAGTGGGAGTCAGTATCCTCCTAGCCTAGCTATAGATTAAGGAACCAAACCTAAGAACGACCAATGATTTTCTATGCACTGTATTAGGATAGAGAATTAATATTGCTCCTATTTGACACAATACATATTATAAACATTTATCTCATCTCATTTCACCAGATTTTCATTGTAGTGGGAAGGATGATTTTTCACATAAGAAATCTTCATTACCTAAACATAGTTCTTAGATTAGTATTTACTATTTAAAGGTTTCATTTCCATTTTTTCTAATAGTTAAGTAATTTAGTTTGGTTAAAATCTTAACATTCAAAATTATGGACAGTGATTTTATTTGATTTTCTGTAAATTTCTTATTAAAATTTATCATTGCTAACTTACAACTTTCTCGTGGGATAGATATTTGGGGCTTAAATAGAAAGTACATTATTACTTGATAACGATATGTATACTTGCATTAAATCCCATTATTAATTGCCTATAGTTATATATATTTTACACAACTTACTATTCATATGAGGATCAAGTTTTTGTCATTGTAGTGGTGTCAACTTCCTAAATCCTTACTTACAAAAATTCTGGATCATTAGCCCTTTTATAAGATTGGTGAAGCCATGACTGAGCTAGGGCTTGTTTGGGGAAGGTGATAACAGGTTATTAATGTCATAGAGATAAAGTTTCGGCTAGGAGATATCCATGGTTGAACTTCACAAGGTCAATCCATGTTGAACTCAAGTAGGGTAAAAGCTTGTTATGTAGTTTGGCTTCTCTCATTTGGTTAGCTCATAAGGTGGATAGGGACTTCAAGATACGCAGAATTCACCTTCCCCATAAGAGTTTTACCAATCATTTAATAAAGTTTGAACAGAATGAAACATAATCCCTCTTCTTCCTCATTTTCAATGAAATGTCATGATGAGGCCAATTATGATGGAAATAATGATTTGAATAAGCTTCTCTTCAATTGGATTAGAGGAAGCTTCTCTTCAATTGGATTAGAGAAGTGGTGAGTTGTGACTCAACCACATCATTCTTTAAGTATAACATGAAGGAATTACTCCTTTTGCATCAATTTGTGATGGTGTCATGATTAGTTTTATCCTTGTTTTCCATGGTGGCTAATGGGTTTGTCATGGGGTTAGCCAAGTCATGGTGACGTCCAATGGGTCGTGTATGACCCAATACCAATAGGTCTTGGATTATCCTTTAAATGGGAATTATAGGTTTTGATGTAGCCATGGAATTTGTCTTGACATGGGTTTAACCAATAAATTTTTATATAAACCCAATGTTTAATGAACTTATATTTCATTCTTTTAAATTAATTAAATGATTAATTAATAAAAAGAATAAAATATTTTGGTGAAAAGACCAAATTTTAATCAAAAAGGTGAAATTGACCAAATTTGACCTTTTTGACCAAAGTTGGCAAAGGTTGATCAATGTTGGCTAGAGTTGACCAATTCAGGTCCAAGGTTGACCAATGTGAAACTATGTCATGGTTAGGTTCGTCATGGGGTCCATCGGGCTTGGTATTATGGCTTGGTTTGGTCATGTTGACCAAAATTGACCATGTTTGACCATGATGGTCAAATTCTTCCTAAAGTGATGTCTTTAGAAATTTGGTTAACCATAAGGGCTATGGTTAGGTTTATGGCAATCATATGGCCTTGAGTTGATCAATTGATGAAGTTTAACTAATTTTAGGGTTTGAGTTGACAAAGTGATCAATGACCATTAGGCTCAAAATTGATCAATTTAACAAAGGTTTGATCAATTTGGTATTTTGGTTGACTAGGTGGTCAGTAAGATGGTCATTGGGTCATGAATTAACCATTTTAACCAAATTTGACCAATTTGGTATCTAGGTTGCCAATGTGCTACATGTGATGGTCTTTAGGTAATGGATTGACTGTTTTGAATAAATGTGAATATTTAGGTCAACCATTGACTACTGTGATCGATGTGTCCCCAATTTAGGGTTTGTTTGATCCATTTGGAATGTGTCCAGAATTTAGGCTCAAAAGGGCATATTGAGGTTTAACCTTAAATGTTAAGTTTAAAAAGGTTTGGGGATATATTCAGGAAGTTCACTGTAGTAGATTCCTTCCCAATATGAATTATGGATGTCATTGGTGATGTGTGCTCACAAAAATGAGGTTAACAAATCTATATTTTAAGTGTTCTTTCACTATGCACGTTTGGCATATTATGAGAGACACTTTTCATATTTCTATCCCCCACTTTGGGTGGACATTGAGGCATGCAGTAAATCTTGGAATCCCGAAAACAAGAAAAGTCACGTTTTGGAAATTTTTCCAAACATATTTATGTGATTTATTTCGATGACTCAAAATTCCAATAAACATTTTTATGGAAAAAATAGAGAAAAGAGGATTTTGGCTAATATTATGCCTTATATACATAAATTTGTTGCATATGGTGCATATAAATTGTGTTTTTGTTGTAAAATCCCTTTCTTTCAGGCAGGCAGGTGCCTTTTGTATGAAAAGGGCTATTTTTAACCCAAATTGGTGAGGTGTATCAAATCTTCACCAAATTGGATTAAGGTCAATACTTATGTGTAATGGGGAGGAGGTCATGCTGGAGGTAGAGGTTTTTTTAGGGATGTGAATGGAAATTGCTTATGTATTTTCAGTTCTTCTTATTTGGCTAAATCTCCACTAGAGCTAGAATTTTGGGTTATGTCAAGTTATTATCATCGCTAGATGCTCTTATTGGTATTTCCAACAGGTGGAGGTGGACTCATCCCGCCTGTTGGAGTATCTTCAAAGAAAAAAGGAAACACCACAGATTAATTTTTTATGTATTAACAAGACTTTTAAGGCTACTCACTTTTTCAATAATGTTTACAGTCATGTATAGAAAGAGGGAAACAAGCCTGGTCATTGGTTAGCTAGGAAAGGAGCTCAAATTTCAGATATAACTGTCGAGCATTGTCCCCTTATAGTGTTGCAGAGGTTGGTGCAAGGAAACAAATTAGGGATTCCCTACCTGAGGTCTTAATGGATTGTTTCTATCATTTTCCACTTTTTTTTTGGATATTGGGTGTTTTGTATAGTGAGTTGTATAATTTGGAGGTGGAACCTTAGGTCTTTATTTTTTGAGTGAGATGTATCTTGGATGTTAGAAGAATCTACCTCAAAAATCTTATAGTTGTGGAACCTTAGGTCTTTATTTTTTGAGTGAGATGTATCTTGGATGTTAGAAGAATCTACCTCAAAAATCTTATAGTTATTACATGATATCAAGAAAACTTCCTACAAAGTTCTAGAATATATATATATATATATATATATATATATATATAATGAAAGATGTTGGCGGCTGAGGTAGATGCTCTGCTAGGGTTTCTTTAATGAAGATGACTGTTTGGAGTGGTGACGCTTGGTGGCTAGTGGTGAAGAAGCTCCTGTAGACTTTTCTTGGTTACCTTTTCCTTGCATTGCTGGTTTTGTTTGTGTTTGCCTACTTCTCGGGCTCTCTAGTGTTTAAATTTATGGCTTGGTTATTGTTCCATTGCATGGGGTGTAGCTTGCGTGTTGGTGTGGGAAGTTATCCCTCTCATTATTTTGCTGTTTGTTTTTGTCAACTTATTTTCATTGAAAACATTACACCTATTTATGTTGTGATAAATGCATAATGGACTAAAGCCACCTACATGGGTGTGGTGGGCATGTGGCAGGAAACGATCCAAAATGCTGACCACTTAGTTTTCCCTCAAGCTTTTCATGATGCGACAATGGGATAGGAAGCTTGCCCTCTCATCAGCCCTCTTAGTGTTATGGATGGCAAACCTTCTATATAATACAAGGAGGAGGAGCTTCATATTCTTGCGGCAGCCTACAAATTCCTTCTGATTGGGAAATTGTATCTTGGCCATCCTAAGAAGGAGATTGTTAGAAACTTTTTTAAGGGATTTCCTTTCAGAGGGGCTTGGAAGGTGGGGCTTGTTGATGGCCATCATATTATGATTAAACTAGCACTTGAGGAGGATTATGCAAGAATTTTTGCTAAATAAATAGTTGGTCGACACTATTTTTGGTTGAGGAGTTGCCCGTTGGAAGCTGTCCTCCACTGATCTAAATTTTGCAGTAGTAAAACTTCCAATATTTTTGGTATTTTTGATATTTTGACAAAACATCAACAGCTTAAAAAGATAACTAGAGCTTTGTAAATGAAAAGCACTTAATAAGAGAAATATCTTTCTTCTTATCATGAATCAGTAATAAGTATAGGAATTATATTGTGGAAGTATGCAAATTGTGTTGTGTCAAATAGGAGCAATAATATTATTTACCCTTACTAGAGTTGCTACAAAGAACATTGGCTAATTTAAAGTTTGAATAGTTATGAAGACTAGCTAGGCAGGGAAGGTACTTGCTCTCACTATAGAGTTTCCTCCATTCCCTCTATTTAGGGGCTAACATTCTTGTACTAGAGCCTAAAACAATAAACCAAGTTGGAGGCTTTAACGTGTCACTTTAAAGTCCTCTAAATCTACACCCTTCAATGAATATTTCTCTATTTATTTGCACTCAATCATATGAATTACATTCTCATTCATACAACCTTCTGTGATTCTTTCTAATTGTTGACTGAGACAATACCAGCCTGGTTCTTACATGTTCTTACAACAAATTTTAACATCTGGATTGGCCAAATAAAGAAGTAAATGAAGTGCATAGATTTAAATCATCACAACTTCTTCCAACATTAAATATCAATACTATCCAAAATTTCCATCCAAAACTTAATTACTTAACATTTTAAGAAGAAAGATAAAGAAAACTACTCAGATTACATGGAGAAAATAAAACCACACTTTATTTTAAAAATAGAAATCATTTTCAAACCAATAACAAGTCTCAATTAAAACCAAAAGTAGTGTCAAAACCAAAATATAAAAACTTATCTCAAGTTCTCCACTGAACTCTTGAAGTTTCTTTGAATCTCTTCTCTTTACAATCACTCAAAATAAACTAACAAAAAGGATAAAATAAAAGTAAAAGTGGTGCTTGAAAATCTCTCTAACTAACTCATCAAATGAGAACTTTCAAAACTTTTCAGGTGTTGTCCAAGGTGGTTATAAACACCTATTAAGCCAATGGGTGCCTCAAAAACCTCTTCAAAATTTGCAAAAACTGACTTTACTCGTCTAGTAACTGCCACTGGCGCATAAGCACTGAAACTCTGGCGCTTAGGTGTGACCTTCTCTGTTTAACGACGGTTAAGCACCAGACCTGGCGCTTAGGTGTCAAAACTCGTTTGCACATTTTTCACCTTTTTGCTCTAAATTTGATCCTTTTTCACTCCTTTAAGAATTTTTCACCTTTTATTTGTATTTGCAAGAAAAAAACATAAAAAATACCTTCCATTAAAGCACAATATCTCAAAAATAGGTATAAAAATGTGTCTAAAAATACTATATATTTTAGGTGTATCACCTGCTATGCTATCTCCAAGCTCCTTGCGTGATGAGTTTAAGTTTTCTAATGTGTCAGGTTATGATGTCAAATAAAATGTCCCTATAGTTATGATCCTTTAAATATTTTGAGGGATGTTAAAGTTGATTAGAGCGACACCGGTTAAGATCCTACGGCTCCCTCGTTCTGGTACAACTATTTTTCATTGGATTCACTTAGTCCAAATGAATTTACTAAACTCAACTTAATGAGTTCCATAATTTCATTTAGACCGTGGGAAGCTTCGTTAGTAGGTTACCTCTTCCGAGGGATTCCCGATCATCCGATAGAGAAGTCTAAATTTAGTTGTAATTGTTGTTTTTGTGATCTTTGTGATTAAATTTTCAGTTGTCTTATATTTTGAATGTTGTGGTTGTGAATTTTATCTTGGTTGATTTTAGTTTTAGTTTTGGGTTTTATGGCTATCCTAGCAGTTTTGGTTTTCATGCAGGGTGACATCATTATTTAACATGCAAGTTTGTGTTTTTGTTCATACATGCAGGTGAGTAAGTACAGTAACATACTGGAAAGTAAAGTACGGGAAACTAGAAATGCAGACAAAATAAATTACAATAAAAGCATACGTGGATGGTATTCTCGTTCCACCACTTGAAAGGTCAGTACTTACAAGGCATGTTTATAGTGCTGCAAGGAATTTAAATTGCATGAGTAGATAAATGTTTATATACCAAACCCCGTGTTATGATTTTTTTGAATCTCGAAAGATCCTAGTGAATAATTTTAGAACGAAATATGGCAAGTCCAATTTATCCTTCAAAATATCCAATAGATTTCAAAATGTTCAAGGTGTAACCCTAGATCACTTTAAATATTTCTTGAAATATCTCGAGTTCATTTTGATCTTATCATAATGTTCCAATAATCCTCTGAGGTTGAAGTGTGACTACTCCATTGCTCAGTGAAACTTTTAATTTAATTACCCTAAGGATAGGATACTCGATTGGTCAGTTGATGTTCTGTTTAAGAGTTATGTGAGTGAGTGCCCCTGAGACAAGTCTCTAAGATTGTGGTGCTCGCAATTAAGGTTAGGCTTGTAGTGTTTAAAGATTTTAATCACTAATCATATCATTTTCTGATTCCAATCAAGTTGAATTTAGGAATCAAACCTAGGTCAGTACCAAGCCTTGGTAATCATGATAGGTGAAATGGTATGTATAAAAAATTTTAGTATAAATGATGTGTATTCTTATCAAGCAATCAAATTATCCTCTACTTTGTGCTTAAGAAAAGTAAATTATCATCCTTCTTAGTTTAAGACCATTACTTAAGAATCATTTGATCTTAATTGACTTCCAAATCATGAAGATTAGGAGAATTATGATTTTTTTGATATTGTGCAAGGGTGGTGAGTGAGTTCTACTTTTTAGTCCCATTTCATTTCAATCATCAAATCATGTTTATTAAGATCAGAATTACCCATTTTCTTTTGGTTAATCCTAAATTTTGATTAAAGCACCAAAGTCTAAAGTGATTGTTTTGCCTTTGGGGCACCTCACCTCATAACTCACTAAACACAACTCAAATGACTTTGAGGGCTTGAAGTGTCATATACATGACGTAATTAATGTAATAGAGGAGAAAATGTGGATTTCTAAAAGTTTTAATTTAATTTGGTTATTTATTTGAATTAAGAAAATAAGAGTTTCAAAAGGTGACTTATTTAACTTCTCAAAATAAAGCTTTTATTTATGATAAAATTATTAAGGGTTTCTTTAGGTTAGAGAAATGCTTGGATAAAATTTCATGATTTTTTTGAACTAAATTTTTATTATGATTATTTTAATTTGGCTAAGGTTTCATGATTTATTTAAGTAGAAAATGGTGTTTTAATTACAAAAATAATTTTTATAGTTTTCTTGGACTCCTCTGAGTTAAGAAAACTTAAAGAATCAAATTTTGTATTTTTTTATTTTTAATTTATTTATTATAATTATTTTATGGAGAATTTTAATAAAATTTAATTTTAAGTTTCTTAAAATTTATTTTGAACTTAGGAAAATAAGAAAAAAAATATTTTAATGAGTCCCAAGTGACCAATGAATAGTTAGGAATAATTTAAAATATTTTTTGTATTTTTAAAATTTTGTTTATTTTTAATTATTTAAAATTCAAAATGAGGCCCAAAAATTAAGTTTTTTATTAAAAGTGATTTTTTATTTTTCCTAAGCATCTCTGAACACAGAGAACTTAAAAAATACTTTTTAATAATTTTCCCAAGTGTATTTCATTTATTATAATTATTTTTGTACAAAATTACATTATTTTTTAGAAAATCCACTTTAATGCTTACACTAAGCCAAATAATTATGATTTTTTTATAGTGAGTAGATATGATTTTTACGAACAATGTGGAGTTGATTTTGTTAATTTTATATATGTATTTAATTTACAATAATTTTTACGAAGTATTTACGTTTAACTTAGAATAAAAATTTACAAAATGATTCAAAGCATTACAACATTTTTTTTAGACTTCTCTGACCACAAGAAACCTACTAAAATTATTCTCATAATTTTTCAACTGATATTTTGATTTATATAATTAAAATAAGCCAAAATGGTCACCTTGGCTTGACAATTAGGGTTAGGAGCATAGAGATGCCCTCTATCCCTGGAAAGATCAAAGAACATCCCCTTTGTGATGAGGAATAAGCCCTAAAAATCTCAAGCCATGGTGAACAGTCTTTAGTCATGGAGAGTTAAAATACCTCAGAGGGTGTTTAAATAATATAAAATCATATGTTTGGAAAATAATTTTTATTTTTAATCCAAATTATTCTCCTTTGTTCACTGCGCAAGAGAGTATTTTTCTTTTATTTTTAAGTTTTTTCTATGAAAAGTTAAGAATTTTTAAAGATCTGTTATTTATTTATTTAAGAAAAAGTTTTATTTTTCTTTTTATCCCAATCACACGCCACGTAATCTTTGTCTTCTTTGGAGCGCCACACGTCATTTTTTAGTTTGGCACCGCCATCCTACTCAATAACCCCATGTCCCGCTATTCACGCACGAAGGCTTCGTTCAACTAGATCGCGTTTGTTTATCTGATACACGCTCGATGAGATGGCTCTCCATCATTATCCCCAATAGCCAAAACCCATGAAGCATCCAAATTTAAACTCTAAGATCCCGGCTTAGACTCAATCAAATTGTTTTGTGTTTGTTCCTACACCTTCATCTACTCGAAACGAGTACATCTATATGGTTACATTCCTATGAATTGCAAGTTTTCTTTACAAAGGTCCAAGCTGAGTCCAAAATTAAGGTTAGTGAGCTATACCTTTGCCCAAGAGGTGAGGCCTTGATTGGTTGCTTGTGGAAGCTTCAGTGGAGTCTGATGAACCTTGTGGATGTGGTTATTTCCTCTTGTGAATACTCCAAATATGACTTTGATCAAAGAGTGGAGCAGCCTTAGTCTAAGGATAGGTTAGAGGGCTCAACAGAAGGGGATTTTGATGGGGATCTTCCTCTTTTACCTTGGTGAAGCTCAAGAGAAAATTAATTTGGGGTTTGAAAGAGTTTTTTAGGAAGTCCTAATTTTGCCCTAATTTTGAGCTAAAAAATTGAGCTCAAGTGATGGGGAAAAATGGTTTCAATGGGGTTGTGTAGTCTTCGAGTAGCTCTGGAAACAGTTTAAACAGGGTTCCCTCAAGAAAAATTTTCTTGTCTCATTTTAGTCATGGATGAGGGGTTTAAGTAAAACAACTTAGGGTAGTTGTCAGGGCCTTCGTTTGGGTGCAATGTGGAGCTTAGGTGGAGGACTTCAAGATGTTAAACACCAAAAAAAGTTAGACACATTGGATGGGTGAAATTGGGTTTGAACTTAGGCATGGGGGTCTTGATTTTGGCTCCTCCAACGACTAGGGTGGTTTTCCATGGCAAGGGAGGTGCTTAGGTGGCTCATGAACCTCAGAGGAATCTGTCACAACAAATAATTTTGGCTGGTGATTGGTTTTGGAAAAGATATCTTTGGCTTAAGTAATTTAGGAAAACAATCCATTGATTTAGGGGACCTTTGGTCCATGGCTCATCTAGGGTGGGTTAAGTGGGTCTAGCTTGGTTACTAGGACCCAAAATTTGGTTGTAGAAGTCTTGCCTTGATCAATTTGACATGGCTAGGTCAATTTTGGTGCATGGGTACAATGTGGGTCCAAATGGCCAAAGGTTGGATTTGAGTTAGGCTAGCCATGACTTTGAGCCAAAATTAATTGCTGAAAATGGTTTATAGGAACATCATGGAAAGTTTTCAACATAAATTGGGTGTCAAATTTGGGGTTAGAGCAATCAATTTGGAAGAATTTGAGGACATAGCCAATTCAAGGCAAATTTGCGGGATTTTGGACTTGTTAAAATTGAATGCAATTGAGGATTTATCAAGGCCAATTGAAAGTCAAGTTTGATGTGTAAGATTGTTATGAAGAGTTTTCAATATAAATTGTGGTAAATTGAGTAGAATATGGGGTTCAATTTGGTGAGATTAAATTATAAGGCCAAAATTGGGGGCTAGACTTAGATCAAAATTGGGTTCAAAGAATGGGCCAATTAAGCTTAGATTTGGTTTAGGCTTGTCATATGGAAGGTTAATTTGAGTTTAGAATTGAAATTAAGGCAAATTTTGGCCAAATTGATGGACAATTGGGGTTAATTTTAGGAAGATGGGCCTTTAAAGGCAATTTGGGAGTTTTCGTCAAAATGGTCAAATTGGGTTCAATTGGAGGGTCTAAATTGACTTTAGAAACATTTGAAGTGATTTTGGAGGTTTTGAGAAACTTTGGGGTGGGAAGTGTATTTTTGTAATTTTGGCAATTTTGGGGGTATTTTAGTAAATTTGGCATTTTTAGGTGGTTTTGGGTAATTTGGGTATCTTCAAATGGGTTGAAATAATTTTTTGAACAAATTTGGATATTTTGGGTGAATATGGGAATTTTGGGAATTTTGGCCAAATTTAGGGTACCAAGGGAATCTAGGTAATTTGGGAGATTGTGGGGCAAATGGCCAAGTTGGCTATTTTTGGCAGAATTGGGGTGCCAACCACTTTATATGAGCTATGTACCAATGGAAAACCCATTTGGGTCCTCTATGTACTGGTCTTAGGTAATCCCTAACCTAGGACTAGAGGGTTTAGGGGACAATCTACATGAGTTTCCCAAAAGATCAAGGGATCAAAATCAACAATTTTTGGTTTTAGTGTTGTGAGTGATTGTGGGTGAGAGCGAGTGTAAGTGAGTGAAAAGGCTCTAAAACAACAACCAAAGTCAACTCTAAGGTCAATCAGTCCTTTGGGGACTCATCTTGAGCTTCCTCATACTTAGCCCACCTACTAACTATTAGAGGTTAGGACCAATGTGTGAAACTTCAAGTTGAGCAAAGAGGAGTGTAGAATTTTAAATGGTGAGGTTTTCTTTTCTAGTTCTCTAGGAAAAAATAATAGGAAAGTCCTATGGCTAGAACCTAGGCTACTATAGAGGAAAATTAAACCTCAACCAAAAGTGAGGTCAACAACAATTCAACTGGAGGGGCATTAATGAAGATTCTTAAATGGACCACTCAGTTTGACCATTGAAAGGAACTTCCTATTGTCCCTATCTGGTTCAAGCTGCACAATTTACCTTTCCCTTTTTTCAACAATATAGTCTTTTTAACATTGACCTTGCTCTGGTAAGACCATTGAAAATGGATGCCCCCACTTTCAACTTCTTTAGGCCTTTTGTGGCTAGAATTTGGTTGAGAGGGACAATACCATACCTAAGGTGAAGGAGAACTGACTGAGCTCAATTAAAGATGGGATTTGTCAAAATATTGTGATGGAGCAAAGGCCTTATTACTGCCCCTATTGTAGAATGTTTGGTCATACAGACGACAGATGTTATAGACTCCATCCTCCTTCTAAGAAAAAAAATTGCAGACCCTATTATAGAGCTTAAAACACTTACAGCTGCCACTGAAAAGTTTAGAGAGTGGGAGAATGGAAGGGATAGTTACTAGTCACACTATGGATCAACTCTCTGCTCCTCATATTGTTCTGTCTGAGCCTCCTCTAAAAAACAATACACCTGTTGAAGTGGGTAGTCTTGTGAGGGAACTTGTTCTCCTTCCCTTACAAATACTGAATCTATGGAACCCCACCCTAGGCTACTAATTGAGGTGGCCAAGTAATGGAGATTGATTGAAAAATACAAACAACAAGGAAAAAGAAAAATACCAGCACAAAACTTAAGAGACTAAAGGTTGATCCTCCTTCTGTAGTATCTAGCCCCTTTGGGGGGGGCTCTCCCTCCACGACTAGAAGTGGAAGAGTGAGATCTAGATCCCAACCCTCTCCTCATGGTTAACTTTATATGCTAGAATATCAGGCAAATTGCTCATCCCCTTTCTCTAAAAAGACAACTTCATTTAAATAGGAAACATAAACTCTAGTGCATTGCAATTTAGGAACCTATGGTTCATAAATACCCACAGAAACTGATTAGAAAGTTTACTGACTTTTCACACTTTTCTAATGTCAATAATAAGACTTGGAATTCTTCCAAAAAAAAAAAAATCAATTGGCCTGTTTTGATAGATAACCACCAATTTGTTCATCTCTCATTCCTTATGAATGGTAACTCTGGATTTGTGACTTTTGTATAAGCTTGTTGTAACAAGGTTGCTAGAAATGATCTCTAGACTGCGCTTCATTTAATCAGCTCTTATATGCATTCTAGCTGGTTGGTGGGAGCGAATTTTAACTGCATTGCCTATTCAACTGAAAAGACTGGTGGAATAAATGCCAACCTTTCAAGGATTACTTCTTTCTGTGATAACATATAGGGGGCTAGCCTATTTGATTTGGCTTTCTGTGGTCCTACCTTTACTTGGAAGAGAGATAGAATTTGTGATAGACTTGACAGATTCTTGGTAAATGATCTCTGGTTTCAAAAAAATTTTCATACTTCTATTACCCCTTTGAGTTTGGCTGGCTTTGACGATAGTTCCCTTCTCATCAAAATTGTTACAACCCCCCTTCTCCTCTCAAGCCACCTCCTTTTAGATACCTCAATATGTGGTCTGATAACTCTTCCTTTTAGATTGGGTTACTGATAACTGGTGTGGTACCTGCATGATAACCCCTTGATTAAGCTATGGTTTGCCTTTCTAAGGTGAGTATTGCTCTTAAATCCTGTGGTTGGAGTACTTTTAGGGATGTTTTCTTAGCCTTGGTTTCTACTGAAAAAGTAGTAAAGGCTCTTGATCTAGTGGTACTGGATAATAAAGATGTGGAAAGTTCTTTAATTAGTGCACAAGAGAGACTTCTTACTTCCATTGAGTGGCAGGAACTTTATCTAAGTCAGAAGGCTGCTATTAATAAATTTAAAGATGGGGATAGAAATACCAAATTCTACCATGCTTATATAAGGTTTAAAAGACAGTGTAATGCCATCCATGACATACATAACTCTGTTGGAGAGTGGATTCATGACAACAAGGACATTTCTTGGGATGCAGTTTCTTTCTTCCACCCGTTGCTTTCACAACCCTTAGATAACCGACTACTTATTGGCACCAACATGTTCAACAAGGATCTCTCATGCACTAGAAATCTCTTATTGACTGATCTCCCTGATGAAAATAAAATTTTGGAAGCTATAAATTCTATTGACAGTGCTGAGACAATAGGTCTAGATCTCTTCACTATTGAAATTTACAAAAAATCATGGGGGATTATTAAATTTAACTTGATTCATGTCATTCAGGGGTTCTTTCAAGCCTCTAACCTCCCACATTACTTTTATGCTTTCTATATGGTGTTGATACCAAAATAATCTGATAGAAGAGTTTGGAATCAATTCAGACCTATCAACTTAATTTAAGTGTTCATTAAGATTAACAGCAAGGTTTTTGTGGCCGGACTTAAACTTCAATTAGATACACTCATCAGGCCTATCCAGACAGCTTTTGTTAAGGGCAGATCAATAGCTGATGATGTATTCCTGACACAAGAGCTATTGCTTGATTTTTACTAGCATTGTAGAGGTTGAAACCTAATATAAAAACTAGATCTCAGAGAAGCTTATGATACTATCAGCTAGGATTTACAATTAGAGATTCTAGTTATAAGGGGATTCTTCAAAGAATCTTGTGATATCATTTAAATTAATAATCTTGGGGAAACTTTACTACCACTAGAAGTCTGCAACAAGGGGATCCTGTATCCCCCACCATTTTTATTCTTGCTCTCGATTACCTTTCCAGAGTTTTGGATCAAATTTTGATCCCAAAATCTTACTCTAGAGCTAACAAAAATGCAGTTAAAAAAATTTTCAAGTGCTTCGAGCTATTTCAACAACATTCTTGTATGTACTTTAACCCTGACAAATGCAATATGTTGTTACGTAATAAGCTCACTTCCAACATAAAGGATTGGATCCTTCAATTCACTGGCTTCTTTGAATCCCCCCTTCCTCTAAAGTATCTTGGGGTTCCCCTCATTAAAGGTAGAACTAAACTTATTTCGTTTCAGGTGGACTTGGGAAAAATATCAGACCAAGTTAATTCTTAGACACATTCCTTTCTTTATATAGGAGGCAGAATCACTTTGTGTAAAAGCATTTTCACCACCTTCCCTTCTTACATTCTATAAATGACTACAATGAAGAAGAGCTCACAAATTCTAATGGAAAGGGTCTTCAACATGTTCTTATGATTTGACCAAAGGCAACAATTTCAGTGTGCTTGTTGGCAGAAGCTTGCTAACCCTACTCTTGCTGTAGGCCTAAGCTTCAAGGGACTACAACAACTGCAGCAAGTTAATCTATCTAAATTTTGGATTAAATGCAGGCAACTTCTTTGTGGGCTAAGTACATGAAAGGGAAATATTACAGGGACATCCACCCCAATCTAGTCACTAGATAAATTAGGTGATTCCAGTTCGTGGAACCATATGCTGAAAATAAGAAATATGGTAAAAAAATTGTTCGTGTGGGACCTAGGGAGAGGGAATGTTCATTTCTAGTTAGAGAATTGGTGTCCTAAAGGGATGTTGCAAGCTAAAAATATAGACCTGAACCTCCAAATAAATGTGGTTGATTGTTGGGAAGGAGATCTTTGGTCTTTGCATATTCTGTGATTTCTTCTGAAAGAATCTTATGTTATAAGTATCTCCAAAGTGTTGTTTGACAGAACTACAAATGAAAAAATTATTTTTCAAACTTACGCTTGTCAGAGCATTACTAAAAACATATAATCCAACCTCCACAGCTAAGATACAGTGCCTTAGGGAGGTGTCATCTGAAATAGTTTCTTATCACCTTCAATGACTTTTCTCAATTGGAGGATCTTTCACAAGCTACTCCTTTTAAATGAAATTCTCAAACTGAAAGGTTTGAGAGGTCCATCATGGTGTTGGTTGTGTTTGGATGCTGAGGAATCTATCCCCCACTTATTTTTTGAATGTTCTTTTTCTCAAGAGTTATGGAGGGGGTTCACCAACCTACTGCTCCTAGGCACCATTAACCTTCAGTGACTTCACCTCCATTCATGTTGGAGTAGTTGGGAAACATTTAAGTCTTGACACATATGTTTTATTATTTCCTGGTTCCTTTGGATGACAAGGAACCAGGCAAAGTTTGAGGGTCTTCCCTCTTCAGCTAAGAAAGTGGCCAGGCACTGCATCTGTTTCCTACTCAAGCTCATCAACATAAGAGATTCTCCAAGGTTTGCTCAACTCCTAAAGCTCATCAGGTTACTTTGCTTAAGGTATTCATAGTGCAATAGAAACCCCCCTCTTATCTTTTCATAAAGGTGAAAACTGATGGTAGCTTCTCTGACTTGGGTGCTAGAGTGGGTGGGGTCTTATGGAATTCGTAAGGACAATGCTTATTCTTCTTTAGTGCCCCCTGTTATTGTCTTGGATGCTATTGAGGCTGAAATCATTGCTGTGTATTTGGCCTTCGGACTTGCTTTAATGTTTCAATGGGAGCACCTTTGGGTGGAAGTAGATTCTACTATTTTGCTTCAGCTACTTGCTGGTGATGAGCCCTCCTCTTTCAATCGTTCTCAAAGGTTATAGAAGATTAACTCCATCAAATCTTCTTTAAAGGCACAATTTCCTTTTATCTATAGAAAAGCAATTAGACATGCCAACTGGTTTGCTAGATTAGGTCTCTCTGCTTCTGTTGCTTCTGTTTTTACCTCCCCACCCCCACCTTTACTTTTCCTACTTGGGGATACCTTCTGGAGGCCCCTCATCCTAGACTTGTAGCTGGATCTTTAAGTAATATAATTTTCTTTTGAACAAACACACACACACACACACACTTATATATATATATATATATATGGAATACATGATAGATTGGTGGCTTCCTCCTCTAGGGTTTACTATGGAGGCTGCTCGTACGATAGTGGTGATATTGCTACTTTGCATCTTTGCTAGTGAGATCATTCCCATAGCTTGCTTCATTCTTGTTTATTTCAATATTTTTAATTATGGTTCATTTTTGCTATTTTGGAGCCTCTAGTGCATTTTAATAAAGATAGGATTTTGCAAAAAATTAAATGTTATAAGTCCTTCTGCAATAAGAATAACAAAGTATGGCTTTTCTGGAAGCACTCAGTTGTCTTATCTATTGTCGATGATGATAAACAATTTATTATCACTCATTTTAAGATGGAAGAATTTCAGGGTTGGGGCACTTTTGTTTATGCAAGTTCTCTTCCGCAAGATAAAGTTTGTTTCGACAAAAATTGGGATAATGGGAGATACTATAAAGGACAACTGGTTTGTGAGTGGAGATTTTAACATGCGTATGAAACCTTCTGAGATGAAAGGTGGTGGTAGATGTGATTTTATTCTCTTAAATCATTTTTGTAACTCTATTGCAGTGCTGGTCTTCTTGTCCATGATTATTCTGGATCACCATATACATGGAGGAGAGGTTTACTCTTTCAAAGGCTGAACAGATTTTTGGGAAATACTGCATTCTTAAATTTTTATCCTATCATTCGAGTTCAACATTTAAACTATTTTTCTTCTGATCATAATCCCATCTTACTCACTTTAGCTTTTAATGTCAAGCCTCTTATTTCCAAATTTAAATTCATGAATATATGAATAACTCGTCATACTTTTTTAAGTGTTGTGCCACAGGCTTAGAAAGTTAATGGTGTTGGGACACCTTGGTTTACCTTATAGAATTGCATAAGAAAATGGCCGGTCATCTAAAAAATTTGAATCACCAAGTTTTTGGCAACATGCATAAGAAAGTATTGGAAGCTCAACCAATAGTTGATCAGTTATGAGCTCAAGTTATTGGTACTCCTACTTTAGTGGAAATGTTGCACAAGCACACGTTTCTCTATTGGATACAATCAATTTGGAAGAAAACTTTCTTCAACATAAAGCTAATGAAATATCCTTTAATGATGGTGATAGAAACACAGAGTATTTTCATGCAAATTTAAAAACATAGAAGAAATATGAAGATTAAGACTGCCAATGGTCACACTTTAATGAAAATGAAGGATATTGGTGAAAATGTTGAGCTCTATTTTATTGAGCTTTATCAATCTATTGTACAAGTTACCCCAGTGGATTCTAATGTATTTATTGATGAAATTATTTAGATTTCTAACCTCTCTTTAACTCACCCACCTGAGGATGAAATTCTTTCTGCTTTGAAATCCATATGCCCCAACAAAACCTCTAGTCCTGATGGTTTCTTATCTTGTTTCTATGTTCACTGCTGGGATATCATAAAAAGAGGTAATTCTTGCTTTTCAAAGTTCTTTCCTTAAGGAAAATCCTGGTTAGTTCTTCAGCTCTACTATAATTGTACTTATCCCAAAAGAAAATGACAATAATTCATGGGATAATTTTTATCCTATCTCTCTTACTACTGTTTTATCTAAAATTTTGAGTAATCTTATTGTGAAAAGACCGCAACCACATCTCTCCAACTTATTTCTCCACAACATTATACTTTCATTAAAGGTAGAGAAATCACAGATAACATTCTTTTAGCACAAGAAATGACTAAAGGCCTGGATAAAAAAAGTAGAGGGGATAACATGGTCTATAATCTTGATATCAAAAAGGATTTTGATACCACTAGCTGGGATTTCATTCTCAATATCTTGTAGGATAAAGGATTTCATAATTTTTTTTTTGCTTATTAAAATATGACTGACTAATAACTACTACAGTGTTATTGTTATTGGTGAAACCCATGGTTTCTTCTCGGCTTACAGAGGCATTAAGCAGAGAGATCCTCTCTCTCCCACCATCTTTATTATTTCTTTTGATTATCTTTCAAGCTATGTTAAGCATCTACATATGCTTCATCCTCATTTACAATATTCTCATAAGTATAAAATTTTGGTTAGTCATCTTGCTTATGCTGACGATGTTATTCTTTTCTCTAATGCAAGTAAGTCTGCTATTAAAGCCACTATGCTTCTTTTGAAGGACTTTCAAAAATCTTTGGGTTTAGTTTTCAATTTAGGTAAATTTTCTTTATATTTTGGGAAAAATGTCCATCAAACTATAAAAAATTGGGCTTCCACTTTTATGTGTTGTAAAATTGCCAAACTACCCCTTAAATACCTTGGGGTGAGCATCCTCAGAGGGAGGAAGAAGTAAGTTCAAAAGGATGAGATTGTTGAAAAAGTTAAATCCAGGATTAGTGATTGGAGAAATAATTTTTGCCTCATGGTGGTAGGCTTACTTTGTTGAAAAGTGTGCTTTTTATTCTTCCTCTTTATGTTATGCAAGTTCTTAAAACTAAAGAGATTACCCAAAAACAACTTGAAATACTTTTTAGTAAATTTTCTTAGAGTGGTACTCATTCTAGTAAAATCTGAGCAAATTGGCAGAAAAATTAACAAACCACTTTCTTCTTGGAGTCTTGGATTTAGAACTTTGCAACAAGTTAATTATATAATAATCTGCGAACTTTAGTTCAAATTTCAAGATTGTGATTCTCTTTCGGCTTAGCTTATGCTTCATAAATATTTCTCTTCTATACATCCCTCTACTATCACCTAGAAGATAGAGGATTCCAAAATCTGGAAGGCAATTACTCTTGCTAGAAATTTTGCTTCTCACTTCAAATTTTGGGATGTTCGAGATGGTAACATTTCATTTGGCATGATCATTGGGGCACTTCAAATCTCATAGACTCACCTCACTCTTTATTTGACACACATCTGCTTGTTTCTGATCTTTGGTTAACTGGCAGCTGGAATTTACTTATGCTTTTTTCCTTAGTTGGGGAGGAGGCTAATTTTATTGCTAAAATTCCTAATTTTACTAACATGAGAGATGTACCAATGTGGAAGTTTCAATCAAAAACATCTATTACTAAAATGATCTATTCCCACACATATAGATTTTAAACATGGAAATGGAGCCCTTCTATATGGCATCAATACATTTCTCCTTCTATTTACTTCTTTCTTTGGAGATTTTTAAAAAACTTACTGCATCTGGATAATATTCTAAAGTTGAAAGGGTTGAAGATGGCCTCTCGTTATATTTGTAATATGGAGGCTAAGTCTCCTCATCATGTATTCTTTGGTTGCTACATTGCAAGATTTGTGTGGGAGATGGTTGAGAGTTTTTTTGGTAGTACTTGGCCTATTTCCTTGAACTTGGAAAATATTCTTCATTCATGGCAAAAACTTAGTTATCATCACAAGAAATTACTTTATTTTCCCCTCACTACTTTGTGGTTTTTTTTGGATGGCAAGAAATAGCCATAAGTATGAAGCTACTGTACACACTTCTTCTATCACTATTTATTTCATTTTGGATAATTATCTTAAGGAATTGAGAGTTGTTAGTGCTTTTGGCTGTTCATTTTCTCCTCTGATTGGTAGGACCCAAACGTAATCAATTGGAGACCACCCTCTTAAGGTTGGACTAAATTTAATATTGATGGAAGTTACACCACTAATGCTGCTGGGATGAGTGGCTTTTTTTGGGATATCAATGGGAGGTGTCTGGCTTTCTTTGCCTCCCCATGTATTACCTCATCCCCACTGGAAGTTAAGAGAAGGGTTGTATTTGCAGGTTTGCAAGTTATTGTCTCACTTTAGTTTTTTATGGTGGTATTAGAGATGGAATCACAAAGTTTGTTTAAAATTTTAACAGGACTGTTGGCTTTTGTTTGGTACATTAAAACTTTGTTCAAAAAAAATCTTGCATATTATTGATACAAAGCATCTCACATTGCAATATAGTTTCATTCATAAGGAAGGAATTGCCACAGCATATTGGCTTGCCAAAATAGTGTCCAATGATGTTTTGGTAGGTGATGCACCCCCCTTTTCTACTCTTGTACAAAGTGATGTTTTTTAGGCTCCCTACATTCATTTATAATTCTTCTGTTATACCTTTAGTAAATTTTATTAAAGTTTAGTTTATTGGTACCTTGCATTGGGTGGTTTTTTTTGGGGAAACTGCTTAATTTATTATTAAGTTTGGTCTTCTTATGTCTCATAGTTCATTATCCTTGAGACTAGAAGGTTAATGCTGAACAACAATTTCCTACTTCCCACATAGATGGTTTATTTTCTCACTATTCTGCTCTGTTAAATCTTTGTTGGCTGGACAGAGGGGCTCTGTCTCCAGCAGGTCTACTTGATCTATACTTTACGGCTAGGCTGCCCCCTACATTACAATTTTTTTCCCTACAAATTAATTCAATGGAGGCCCCTCTCTTGAGCCTCCTTATTTCTACAGCTCTCAAAACATCTTCATTTTTGTTTTCTCTGCACCAATTGCTATGGTTTGTTGTGATTTTTTCTAGGGTTTGAGAAAGCGCTCCCTGGAATATGGTGTTACTACTCTGCATGGGGAATTTTATACATTGGTTTTAGCAGCTTTGGTTTTAAACTTTAATTTGGGGTCCGTATTTCAGGTTGGGGGAGGTTGCCACGTGCACAATTTTCACCTGTCGGATATATGTCCACGATCTAATGTTTACTACTTTCAAGGAATGTTGTCCTTTTGTTTTCTATCCAATTTCACAAGTGCATTTCCAGGTTTTGCATCTTATCTCAGCTATGTATTTGTTTCTTCGATTTTGATACAGCCACCACTACACTACAGATTTTTGTTGAGGCTTCTATGCTTACGATAAAACTAACCACTCTCTTATTTGGTTTGGTGCTATCTCAATTTCTTCAATGCGATTTTAACTGGTTTACATTGGGCACAGCTTCACTTTTTATCAAAAATTTCAGTAGATCTGTTTTTAATTTTGGAAGTATATGTTTCGGGTTTGGTATACTTGTACATGTTCGGGTATACATTTTGTTTTTTGGTATACTTATTTTATCCATTTTGTTTCTTGCATGGAGTTGTATTTTGTTGAGGATCTCTTTTTTGAGTGAGTTATTTGTACCTTTTGTTTGGTTTTGTTAGTTTGGAGATCCTCTCCAACCCAAACTTTTGTATTTATTGTTGCCTAATTAACATGTAAGGAGCCGTATAATACTCTTTTAAACTATATATATATATAAATATATATATAGTTAAGAACCCCATAGGGAATTTTATTGATATATGGTAAAATTACAGTTTCTAGAGGTAGATCGTACTACACTGACAGTTTCCAAATTGGGAGATTATATTTTTAATTTAATTTAATATATATAGTTTTAGAATATAATATTTGAATTTTGAAAATACAAGACCAAAACGATCACATACCTACAATAGTTTAAATGATGGAGTCCAATACCGCAAGTTATTAACCTATTTCGAGGGATAGACACATTACTTAACAATAAGACTTGATCAACTAAACTATTGAATCCATCACATGCATTTTGGTTAGCGAAATCATTTATGTTGACCAAAAAATTTCCCTTATCTAATATGAAAGATTAGATAAGGTTTATATTAAGTTGGGTTCTAAAGTTTCCTTTAAGGGTAACCACTTATAGTTAATGACATCTCAGAAAATCAAAATTGCCTAATGAAACTCTTTATTTAAATCAGAAAGTATTGTCTTCAAGAACATCAAAGTTTAGGACTTTCAAGGTTGGACAGACGAGTATCAATTGAGAAAAGACCAAGTTTTGAACATTTATTATGGAACTAAAGGGAGAAAACTACACAATGCTACAGATCCTGAGGAGAATCTTAATGACTTCCCAAACCATCTTACGGTTTTTCTTTAATTTCAAAGAAATGTAATTAGATGTTTCATCCTGCAAATTATTATTATTCAGGGCTTACACTTGCATGACACAATAATAAATAACTTAAATGAGAGGAGGGTTTACATCATGACGAACGACAACCTCAAAGCCTAAAGCGAGTTAGGGCTTAAATTGCACAACACTGCTATTCAAAGGTCTAGAGATAAAGATGATGATTTATGTTACAATAGGCAAATTAGCTTGAAGTCCTATGGCTTGTTATTTAATTATATGGAAAGATTTGTTGTTTTAAACCCGCTTGCCCTCTCGAAGTTGTTCTTCTATGTCTCTTTATCATGCTACCCATGGAGTTAGCTTCAAGCTCCTCCTTAAAGTGTTTTTCCTTGGTTCAAGATTTAAAAGGTTTTACCATGTATGTTTAAGAGCTTTGGGTTTTGTTATTGTTCAAGTATTATTAGAGGGGGGTGTCAAAGTTGATTCAAGCGTTACCAATTAGGATCCCACGATTCCATTGTTCTATTATCACTCTTTGCTTTTGGATTTAGTTAGTCTAAAAAGATTTTTAATATCATTTAAACTGGGGATGTCTCATTAGCAAATGTGTTACCTCATCCGAGGGACTCCAATAAATTAAAATGAACATATTATGTTGTTGTTATTTTTTTTAAAAAAGAGTAAATTTAAAATTGAATTGATGTTTTTGTGTTCTTTTATTTTTAATTTTGAAGATATAGTAAACAAATGTAGATAAGAAAATGTTTAAAAGTAAATAAATAAAGTTATAATGCATAAAATGTAAATTCATACTTGGGCCTCTGCTGCTGCTGCATGATTATCATCATAAAGCCTAATATATTTGCAGGAAATTTAAGTAAATTTTAAGAAAGTAAATAGAAGCATCCATGACAAAAAAAGTTAGAAAACAAGCAGCAGTAAAACACGAGCTAGTAAAATAGAAAACCATAGTAACATATGGAAGATCAAAACTAAGTGTAAGAAATTTATAAAGGCGGGAGCTCAGAGCTTCACTGTGCGCTTCCCAACCTTGAGTAAGAGCTACCAACCTAATAATCTATAGAGGGCAGTCCTAACCTCGAACAAATTGATTAGTCGTGGACCTTTATAAATCTTCATTTTTAATTTAACTTTCATGCATATAAAATTTACTTTAAGAGGCAAAGAAAATTTTATTTTTTGGAAATACTATGCAAACTATTGTATTCCATAAGTTAGTTACTTTGATTTATGCAAGACTACTGTCAACTTAAGAGTATCGCAGGCAGTTATCTTTTCAGGAGTTGTCAAATAGTTTCATCGGTCCTTATCCTCGTATTTTGTCAAAGGTCCTTAATGTAGGAGATACCATTAAAAAATCCTACATAGTATCCCTCATTTTATCACAGCTTAGCAATATCATCGTTGTCCAAGCCACATAGACCTCAAACTTACATAAACCTGATAATCTATGTGGCAAAACAAATATCCCTAGTTGCTCACATGGATTTAAATACCATCGAGAAGATTCAAATCCTTGACCCTTGGGTTGATTAACATAAGATAAGTAGTGTAGGACATTTCATTGATTTAGGTGAATTTTCGGATCCTGAGGCATAACTTGGTGGGTCCCTATATGTTTTAATGGATGATTTTTTGAAACAAAGAATAATAGGTTCAATTGTCCTTCAAAATATTCAAATGATCATAAAAGTGTTCGGAGCATACCCTAAAATACCTTCTAAAATCCTTTAAAATACTTCGAGTCCATTTGGACTTATTATGATGTTGAATTAGTCATCCAAAGTTAAATTTAGATTCAATAAATTAATTTATCTTGAGCTTAATGAACCTTAATATTCTAATTATCCTAACAGCGGGGTACTCAGACATTCACTTGATGTTTTGTTTAAGAGTTATGTAAATGGCTGCTCTTAAGGGAAAGTTCAAGTCATTAAGGATCTCAAACCTGCAATTAAAGTTTGGTTTGTAGTGTTTTAAAGGTTAACATGGTTAATTATGTTTCTCTTTTCAAAAATTTATTAGATAAATTTAAATCAAGCCTAGCTCACTACTAAGCCCTTAAATTCAATCTTCAGGGTAAATTTGTAATAATTGAAATTTTAAATTAAGTGAATTTAATCCTCATTAAACCTCATCCTTATCATTTTATCACCAATCAGAGGCTTTAAATAGGTAAGCTATTATCTCCCTTGCTTATGCCCGCTACCTAATGATCATTCAATTAGATTAACTTCCAAGTCACAATAATTTATAAAATTGCATTTTTACCTTTACTATAAAAAGGTGATAAGTTGGTTTTTACCCCTTAACCCACAATGTTTCAAATATCTAAAGAAGTTTGTGATCAATATTACCCATTTACCCTTTGACTTAGCCTAAAATGTAATTAGGGCATCAAAATTACAAAATTATCTTTTGCCATTTAGGGCTCTCCACTTCTTAACTAACTAGATTGAACTTAAATGACTTCAAAATTTACATTCTAGTCCACTCAATTAAAATATTAGAAGAGAAATTATAATTTTTTTATTTTTATTTAATTTTAAACAATTATTTTAGCTCAAAAATATGATTTTTCAATGTTAATTTATTTACTTAATCAAAGCAAAGTTTCTAATCATAGGAAAATTAATAGATGTTCACCTAGGATAGAGGACCACTTGTACAAAATTTCATGATTTTTTTGAATATATTTTAATTATTATAATTATTTATTTTACTTGGTGATTAAATAAATAGAAAATATAATTTAATTTCAAAAATTGCTTTTTTTTTATTTTTATTAAATCTACATAGATCTAGAGAACTCAGAGAAATAAACTTTTCATTCTTTTTTATTTTTAGTTTTTTCATTATAATTATTTTAATGAAAAATTAAGAAAAATACATTTTTATCATTTAAAAATATATAACTATATTATTAAAAACTACAAAAATTATTTTAAATGATAGCCCAAAAAAATATTCTTTTTAATATCAATTTTATTTTTTTAGATGCCCTTGATCATAAGGAACCTCTAAAATCATTTTCAAAATTTTCCTACTTAAATTTTATTTATTATTTATTATTTTAGTGCATAAACCCCATTTTACCTTTAAAAATAAACTTTGATATGAAATATCTTTCAAATAAGTTTCGAACTTTTATAGAGGGTTCAATGGATCATTATTTATAGTGTGGAACAATATGTTACAATTTTTGGATTGTATTTTATTTATTTAAATTTTTATGAGTTTTAATGACTTAATTTGTTATGATAATGCACATAATTATTTAAACTCATTTCACATTTTTACTTGAGTCCTCTAACCACAGGGGATCTACAGAACTCACATATTTTTATAATTTATATTTTATTTTACATAATTATTTAAAAAATATAGGCAACTAGATTTGAAAATTAGGGCTATTAGGGTTAGAGGTGTTTTCTGACCTTAGAAAATTAAAGAATATCTCAAAGCACATGCAAAATAAGCCTTCCAAATTTCAAGTCATGGTGATAAAAATTTAATTAAATGTAATTAAACTACTCTTCAGAGTATTTAATTAATTAAAAATAAAAAACCTCACAAATAATTCTTATTTTTAGTTCATACTTTTCTCCTTTGTTCTCTGAGCAATAGAGTAGTTTTATTTTTTTATGATATTTATGCACTAAGTTATAGATTTTTAAAGTTATTAAATTTAAATAAATAAAAAATACCTTATATTTCAACTTATCCACGCGACACTTACTGGATCCTCGGCAGCTCTGAAAATCCACCCGACTTGCTGTTATTCGATGTCGCCTTCCATGTTAGCTGCCACGCAGCTATGCTATACAAACCGACCTTTATTCTTAGTCCTTCTCCATCATTTGATCAATACACGCGTGAATAGATGACATATGTTCATCGTCTCCATCATACCTATCCCGAGGACCGTCTACACTAAGACACTTTGATCTCACTCAATACTAAACCAAATTACATGGGGTTTGTCCCTATAACTTCATCTAGTCAAGGAGAACCTATCTTTACAGTTACATGTGTATGAAATACAAGTCTACTTCACAATAAATGAAACCAAGGCCAAAATTAGGAATTTTGAAGTATACCTTTGCCCAAGAGGTGAGGCCACGATTGGAAGCTTGTGTGAGCTTCTTTGTAGTCCAATGATCATCTTCAAAGTGTCTGCTTTCTCTAGTATAAGGTATAACTAGGATTTCTACCAAATATGGTGTGGCTTTGATCTAGGAGTGGGTTAAGATGCTAGAGAGAGAGGGGGGTTTTGTTGGGAAACTTCATCTTTTGGTCTGAGGAAGCTTTTCAAATGACTAATTTAAAGTTTTATGGAGATTTATGCAACGATAGATAATGGCCATTATTTTGGAAGTTTAAATTGAGCTTGGACAGTGGACTGCAATAGCTATGAATGGTTGGGTTGAACTCAGAAAGGCTAGAGAAAGCTCTATGAGAAATTTTAAGAGGATCTCCCTAACCAAATGGTAGCACCTTTTTCATGTCCAAGAATGGGGTGCATTAATTAGCCATGGCCATGGTGGCCATCAAGGAAATTAAATGGGTTGAAAAAGGTGCTTATGTGGAGGTCTGAGTGACACAACTAGACAATTAGAAGGGGACCCTTTGGATAGGTGCAAATCAGGTTTGGTTCAAGGGGAGAGCTTCTTGGTTTTGCGTTTTTTGACAACTAGGCCGACCGGTCAGGCCAAGGGAGGTGGCTAGCAGACTCAGGGGAGCAAGAGAGAAGCTTAATTATGATTAGGATGGAGTTTTAATCATGTGATGCCAAGCTTAAGTCATTTGGCCAATAATGGTAAGAAAATCCCCAAATCGAGGGACCCTTGGTCCATGATACCTCTACGATGGCCTACGGTGATCTAGGTTGGTCCTTAGAGTCAAAATGGAAGTTGTGGCTATCCAATTTAGGCTAGCTCAAGTGGCTCCAACTGGGTTTAGGGTTTGGATTCAAAATGTAGGCTTTGGCTTGAACTTGTGTTTATGCTTAGCTAGAGTTTGAATTTTGCTCAATTGATTGAAATATTTGGTGTAGGAGATTTTCACAAGGCATTGGAAAGTTGGGAAATTGAGAGGTAATGGTGGGTTCAATTTGGTGAGATTTGGATTTTTAGGAAAAATTGGTGGTTTTGGTTTAAATAGAATTTAGGTTGGGTTTGAGTTTTTTTCTAGGCTAATTGAGGGTTCAATGAGCTCTAGAGGAATGTTATAAAGAGTATAGGAAGTGAATTTGGTGAAATTGAATGCGTTTGGGAGTTCAATTTGGTGGAAATTTGGCTTAGGGTCAATTTAGAGCATTCAGGTTAAACTTCGAATTTGGGCTTTAAATTGGGTTCAATTGGGCTAGAATTTGGTTTTAATTAAGTTGGGACATGATGAAATGTGATTTGGATTTAAAACTGGGGAAGTTTGAAAACAATTTGGTGAAAATTGGGGGTGATTTGGAGGCTTTAGATATTTAGGAGAAAATCAATTTGTGTCATTGGATGGCTAGTATTGTTTTTGAGGATGTTTGGAAAGATTTGGGAGGTCTTAGGAATTTTTTTGGACATGAAGGGTCATTTGGTAATTTGCTCAATTTTAGGGTTAGACAAGACTTTTAAGTAAAGGTTATGAAACCAATAGAGAAGGAGGTGTTTATGTTTTCGGAAAGTTCTAGCCTACTAAGTTTACTCTTATCTTGGAAGTTAATTTGTTAGGAAATAAGTTAACTAGTTCCATGGAATTACAAACTACTCTTAACAATTTACTCGTCATGAAATTCTACGTAATATAATTGGATTAGTAATAATCATGTTGTAAACCTACTCTCCCTTGCAATAAATTAAGTGGAATGAAAGAAACAAAAAATTAAAAATTGTAACTAAGGTTGGTGATAACTAGGAGCAACTCTCTTTTCTATTCTCTCCCGAGTGCAAAAGAAGTTTGATTAAATTTGTTTTAATGGAATTAAAAAACAATTTTATCTCATCAAAAATTATTTCCTCAACATTTTAATTTCCCTATAGTTTACTTGATTCATTCCTTATAGTTCAAAGTGAAAAAAATAGTTGTTATTCCATAGCTCTCCCAAGTTATTATGCGTCACAACACATTTTAACTAATCACTTAGAAATAATGAGAAGTAAAGGAAGCCTAGAAGATTACTCATAACATTAAATATTTTACAAATAATTTAGAAAGCATTCCTTCAATCCAACACTACTTTCTTAATCACTACAAGGGAAGCGTAAAAAGAATACTCAGAAGCATTGAGAAAAAACCACAAAATACTTTTGAAAGTAACTAAATCCACTATAGAATTGTGTTTTACAGAAATAGAAACACAAAAATATAGATTACTTAGTTTCTCCACTTCTTATAAAGCTTTGAGAATGCTCCTCCAAGGATTTCTTTCTCCCTTGCTGCTAATCTAAACACTATCCTTACTGTACACTTGAAGTTCTCTCCAAATCACTCACAAAATACTCTCCTACAATCCTCTAGAACAAAAGACTAGCCAAGTCTCCAAAAAAAAGTAAGAACCTCTGCTTCTCCTTCACCAAAGTCCCTTTTATTAAGCTGAATAACTCTCATCTTATTTTGGGACAATTGCTGAAAACTACAGAGGTAGTTTCTGTAGGCGCCTGATGCAGTAGATTTTTGTGTGTTACTTTTGCAAATATTTTTCAATATTATAGAATACACACATCCGTTATAATAATAAATATGCAATGTAATACCAGAAAAAATAACTTTAATAAAATTAATTTTAACTTCTAAAAATCTTTAAACTGTAAAATCCCCTAATAATAACACAAGTATACATATCACTCAAGTAATAAAAGGGTTCTAATGGAGCCCTAAATTTTCATTCCACAGCGAAGTTGGAAATTCTTATAGATAAATTCTTATGATTATAATGTAAATCACAAATTAAAGTACAAAACCAAAGTATGAAATTTGAATCTAAAGTAATTGAGTGTATGCGAAATAAAATGTAGTTAAGACAACTAAGTTAATTAAACTAATTTCTAAACTTTCAAAAATAAAATTACCAAAACTAAACAAAGTTTTTGTGATGAGTTCAAATTAGGAAAGTATCATTCTCCTTTACAATGAGTATATGAATTATTAAGAAAGTTAAATCATTTAAAAATATATGAAAATTGTTGTGCCAAAATAGGAGCAATCTCATTCTTTACCCTCTTCCAAGTGCATAAAAAACATTGACTAATCCAAAGTTTGGTCCCTAATTTCATCGTTAGGCTGGGAGGATACCGGCTGTCACTCCAGAGCTACCACTACTCCCTCACCTTAGGGCTACCAATCTCGCATTAGTTTGCAAGCAACTAGAACAAATTTAGGATATTAATCTTTCAACTTAAAATCTCTAGTTGTGCATCAAAAAAAATTTATTTCCCTATTTATTTACACTCAACCCCATGGATGATATCCTCTCCTATGGAATCAAATGTGATTCTCACTATGTTGCAAAAATAATAGCCCTTTCAGATCATATGTTCCTCAACACATTTTAACATTTAAATTGGCTAGATCAAAAGTAAACGAAGATCAGAGTTCAAATCATCACAAATTATTGACATTTAAAATTGTATAAAAATAAATCAATTCTTTACAAAATCATATCTCAAAGTATGGAGAAGGATAAAGAAGAACGCTTAGTATTCATGAGAAGGAAATAACAAAAAATGGATTTCATATATCAAAACGAGTTTACAAAAATAAATAAATAAAAGAAATAACTTATCTCGTAATCATTCCCAAGAAAATCCCCAAAAGTTCTCTTCAAGAACTTTCCCTCTTTGCAAGCACTCTATATTCTCTCTTAGAAGAATAATGAAAAAGAAATCTCGCATCTTCCCTCTTCTCTTACAATCCCTGAAAAAAGTCCAAGCCCTTAGCTTTCTCTCTCCCTCTCATGCCCCAATTGAACCCTTTGAATTGCGCTTCAAGCTTCCTTTTCTTGCCTTAGACTTTCCTCTCTTTTTTTGAGGTTGTCTCCCTCTAAAAAAAGTTTCAAAATTCTCAGCAAATATCTATCCAAAAACCCTTTTTAATTTCATAAGATATTTCTTTTGATCCAAGAGACATATCCCTTCATAAAAGAATAGTCCAAAGTGTCTACATGCACTGAATCACTCCATGGGGCATTTAGAACAAGTGGTCCCTTCAAAATTCTTACAAAATTCATCCTGAATCGCCTTAATTCGTAGAAAGTTGTCTCTAGCGCTTCACACGCTGGTTCTAGCGCTTCAGACGCCAACTTTCTTAAGACCTCGCTGTTCTGGGTTTTAGCACTTCAGGTACCAGCTCTCAGTTAAATGGCACCTCATGTGCCAATTCAGGTGCTTCAAGCGCCAGCTCTTTGAAAAGTGGCGCTTCAGGCACCAGTTCTGGAGCTACAGGTGCTAGAATAACAAAATTTATTGTTCTGGCTCCAAATTTCGTTCTTTTTGCTACTTTTGCTCCAAATGCCTAATATTAATATACCTACAACAAAAATATGAAAATAACCTTCTTTAAAGTGCAATATAAAAAAATTAGCATTAAATATATACTTAAAATAATACATTTTTTTGGTGTAACTGATCCTAGGTGTGAGGTTATCTCTCAGCAGTTTGTCATACGAGCATCTTGGTGCCCAAAATACTAGCTTTAAGGAATTTTGGTATTGGCACTTTACTTAGGCTTCAGCCTCTCTGGTTCCCATCATGGAACTGACGCATAGACCCCCAAGAATCTTGGCACCAAGGCTTTGGTCTCCTCTATCCTTCATAGCTCCTACTCAGCTACATTTTGCTCAATTTCTTCTCCACTTTTCCCTACTCCTTATAACTATTGTAACAAAAAGCAAAACATAAAAATACATTTCTTTAAGGTTTGATTTCATTGATAAACATGTGCAAAACATAAAGGAAAATAATATTTTTTGCTACACATCAAAATTCCCCAAACTTAAATGTTACTTATCATCAAGTAACACTAAATTAACAAAAAACATTTTACTTAATTTGAGGGAGTGAATTTCATTAAAATCATCCTAATTTTACTTAAGAAAATTCATAATGTAAATTAGAATAAGTCTAACCATAGTGTAGGAGAAAACCTTTCATTTGACCATGAAAACCTAATTTCCTAATTACTTTTAAAAAACAATTAATACTTGTTAACTAAGGTACCTTAGATAGTGTAAAGACAAAATTTATGCTCTCCATTTAGGAAGTGTTACAAGTACATCATAATTACAAGTATCTTAGGATTGTAATAAAACTTCAACTTAAGAAACAATTTAGTGAAACCAATTTTTGATTTGGCTTCTCCTCAAGCTTTTTGCCATCCAATATTTTTATTTTAATCACTCTTTTTCTTGCTTTAGGTTATGTAATTCAATCCTTAGTATCATTTTTAGGAGGTTTACTATGTCTGAATAGGCCTTTAATAGTTTTGAATTCCACTTTTGTGTTTCTAAAGAAAAATAAACCAAATTCTTCTACTTTGATTTTAAGAGTGGCTCAATTTTTTGACATTGTATATCTAAGGCTACCTAGTTTTACAGATTTATAAATATTTTGAAAAATGAAGAAAAAAATTATTTTTCAAAGGTTGGAATACCACATCACTAAACACTAGTCTAGTGTCATTTACATGCACCTCTGAAATGTAGCAGGTGCATTACATAACCTAGAGGGCATTCTTTGAAAAGCAAAAGTCATATAAGGACTTGTGAAAAGTATCTTATCTTGATCTATGGAAAAATAGGGTTCTAGTGATACCTAGATTATCCATCTAAATAGCAAAAATATGGATGAATATCTAGCCTATCCAACATGTGATTCAAAAAGGGTAAAGGAAAGATCAAGTTTATTTTTTTATATTCTATAAATTTACGTCACCCAGTGGCATGTCTAGTGAGAATTAATTCATCATGTTCATTTACATGCACCATTACTACTCCTTTCATAGGAACAAGTGAATAAGGTTAATCTAAGCACTATCTGATATAAAATAGCTAACACTTGCATCAAGTTATTTCAATAATTTTTTTTAACAACTTTTTTCATAATTAGGTTTAATCTCCTTTGAGGATTTGCCAAGGGTTTATGATTATCTTCCATCAGAATTTTATGCATACATATTGAGGGACTAATTCCCATTGCATCCATTAGGTCCATCCATAAGCTTTATTATAATTCCTCATGATATCTATTAATTTCTCCTCTTATAAATTAGCCAAATCTGAGTATATGAAAACTGACAATTTAGATGGCTTCCTAAAGTAAGCATACTTTAAATATTTTGGAAGCACATTCATCTCAAGTTCAGGGGGTTCCTCAATAGAAGTAAAAAATAGGCTTATTATTTAGACATTAGTTGCATCTAGAATCTCAAACCTCTCACAAATATTTTTTAAATTATCTTTTATTGGTAGAGTAGAGTCATCTTCAAAATCTATAGAGTTTTATTCACTCAATTATGAATCTACTCTTTTTACTTCAAAACACACATAAAAATGGCTACTGCACAAATAATCAATTAAATCTATCTGAAAAATTACATCTTCAATTCTAGTAGAAGGATACTTCATAGATTTTAAAATATTAAATGAAACAACATGATCATTTACCCTCACAATTAATTCACCTTTTTGCACATCTGTCATGGCTCGTTTAGTGGCTAGGAAAGGTCTACCTAAAATTATGGAAATTTCTTTATCTTTCTTCATATCTTAAATAATGAAATCAATAGACAAGATAAATTTTTCCACCGTCATAAGAACATCTTCTATAACCCCTTTGGATAAGTGATCAATCGATCAATAAATTGAATGGTCATTGTAGTAGATGAAACTTCTCCTAATCCCAACCTTTTGAAAATAAACAGTGATATAATGTTTATACTAGCTTTATGATCACATATCACTTTTTAATATAATCTCTCTCCAATTACAAAAGGGATAGTAAAGCTCCCAGAATCCTTTTGTTTCTGAGAATGCTTCTTTTGAATCATGGTGTTGCACTCCTCTTTGAGTTCAACCGTCTCATAATCATCATAGTTCCTCTTCTTCTTAAGAATGTTTTTCATGAACTTTACATAATTGGGCATTTGCTTCAAAGCCTCAGTAAAAGGAATATTAATAGTCAGCTTCTTGAATACTTACAAAGCTTGAAAATTATTCATCCAATTTTTATTTCTAGAGTCTTTCAAAAAATGGAGGTAACAACTTTTCTAAGTTAATCTTGGTTGGTGAGAAATGTTTTTCTAAATCATTAGAAATTTCTTCCAAACACCATTCATGTTATACAGTCCACTTTTCGATTTTAACTTCTTTATGAACTACATCCATCAGTTCTCTGCTAATCCTTAACTTCACAACTTTAACATGCTCGCTATTCTTCTCCTTAGGGTTAGTCTCAGTCTCCCTAGGAAGAGATCCTTGGGGTTGATTGCTAAGTGATTTAGCAATCTATCCCAACTAGTTTTCTAAGCTTCTAATAGCTCCACCTCAAATTTGTAGTTGATCCCTCATCTTCAATACAATTTCCTCCCAAGACAACTTCTTTTCTTTAAATTGTGGGTTAGAGTGGAATACTAAAGGATAAGAAAGTCTATTATTGGTACTAATCTGAATATTCTAATTTCTTAAAAAGTTTTGTTGGTTGTTTCTTCATTGTTGGTTTCCTCCACAAGAATTGTTGTTCTAATTAAAGTTAGAATGATTCTTCCAACCTGGGTTATAAAAATTAGAATAAGGGTTGTTAGTTCTATTTTTAAGCACATTTAGGGTCTCAAATGATGAAGTATTGACATCAACCATTTTTTCAAATGAATTTTTCATAATTACTGAAGATACTCAAGGCTGATTCATTCCAAGTTAGTCTATCTTCTTAGATATAAAAACGACCTGAGAAGTTAGAATTGAAAGCATAAATGTGCCATGTACACTAGCTGTCTTCCTAAGTTTTACTCTCTCAGAAGGCCATTTGAAATTTTTAGTGGCCATCCCCTTTATTAGAGAATATGCCTCATCAAATGGTTTTGACATGAGCTATCCACCAGTGGCAGCATCAAAAATAAATCTAAGGGATCCTTTTAAAAAATTATAAGAAATCTAAATAATTAGCCAATCAGGCATTGAATTATGTGGGAACTTCCTAAGTAGCTCTTCAAATAAATCTCATGCCTCATATATCGACTCACCTTCATGCTTGCAAAATGAAATAATAATATTTCTAAGTCTAGCCATTTTTTAAGGAGAAAAATACTTAGCTATAAATTTTTTGGCAAAGTCACAAGTCTTAATTGATCTAGGTATTAATGAGTTTAACCACTTTTTAGCTTTATCCCTTAAGGAAAAGGTGAAAAGCCTAAGTTTAACAACATCATATGACATCCCATTATAACAAAATGTAGCAAAGAGTTCTAAGAAACTTGCTAAGTGTAAATTTGTATCCTTAGATGGGGTTCCCCAAATTGGTTGTTCTGCACCATTTGGATTATAGCCGACTTACGTTTCAATGTGTTAGCTATTACAACAATATGATTAATACTTAAGTGAATTTCATTTACCGTAGTATTAACATAATCCCTTAATGGTTTATGCATGTCAAAATTTGGTTCAAGTGCTTCTTTATTATTTTGCGAATTCTTCTCCATTTCTTCTAAAAGTTCATGAAGTCTTTTTTATTTTCTAATCCACCTAATATTTCTCATAAGTTTAAAGTTATAGGGCACAAGTCCTTCAAGTCTTGAACTACACATACACAACTAAAGACTCTACAATGTAGGATTCACACAATAAGCAAAAAAATTAATATTAAAATTTATTAAGACAACAAAAAGGGGATCCCCTATCCCCCACCATCTTCATCTTAGCTATGGATTACTTATCTAGAATGCTAGATCAAGAGTTAAATACCAGCTCATACTCCAAGTATCACCATAAATTAAATTTGGCTATATTTTACTTAGCTTATGCCGATAATATTATGGTCTTTTCTAATGCCAACAAAAATGTTGTAAAAAAAGTCTGCAAATGTATCCAGAGCGTTCAACAACACTTTGTAATGAGCTTTAATCCTGCAAAATGTACCCTTTTTTTCAACAATAAGATCACTTCAAGCATCAAGATTTGGATCACTCTCTATACATGTTTCTTAGAAACCTATTTTCCACTCAAACACTTGGGGGTTCATCTCATTAAGGAAAGAGCCAAACTTATCCAATTTGAAAAGGTTTTCGGGAAAATTTCTAACCAACTCTCCAGTTGGACTAACTCTTATTTGTCTAAAGGAGGGAGATATACTTTACTTAAAATTACACTCACCACTTCTGCTTAATATATCCTATATATGCCCACTATGAAAAAGAGCACCCATATTCAATTAAAAATGATTTTTAACACGTTTCTATTGGCAAGTCAGAGAGAATAACTACATTGGGTCAGCTGGCAGAAGGTTGTCAAACCTACTATAGCTGGAGGACTTGGCTTCAAGGGTCTTCAATAGCTTCAACAAATAAACCTTTGTCAAATATGGATCAACTTCAAACAACAGACTTCCATGTGGGCTAAGTATAAGCTAGGGAAATTATGTAAAGGATCTCATCCAAACCCGATGACTGAAAACTAATGAATTCCAGATTGTGGAAACACATGTTGAAGATCAGAAAATTGACTGAAAATCTATTCCTTTGTGATCTTAAAAGAGGGGATGTACACTTCCGGCTAGACAGGTGGTGCCCCCAGGAGCTGCTGAAAGCTAATTCGTTATATTTGAGCCCTCACCTCAATGTAGCTGACTGCTGGGAGGGGGATTAGTGGTCATTTCCTATTCTGAAAGAACTGTTGCATGACATAATAACAGTAAGTATATCCATAATCCATTGTGATAGAGCTAAGATGGATAGAATTGTGTGGCAAGCTATTTCACACCAAAGCATTACAAAATAAATTTATTCTAAAATCTATAGCTGGAATAATGTACCCTGGGGTGATGTCGTTTGGAACAAATGTCTAACACCTTCCATGTCATTTCTCTATTAGTGAATTTTTCACAAGTTGCTTCCTTCTGACGATATTCTCAAGTTGAAGGGACTGAGGGGTCCCTCAGAATGCTGGTTGTGCCATGATGAAGAGGAATCTATTCCTCATTTATTCTTTGCATGTTCATTCTCTCAAGATATCTGGAAGGATACCCTCAAGATAATAACTCTGAACACTATAAATCTGCAATGGATTCATCTCAATACCTGCTGGAGCAGCTAGGCAAATACCAAGGGGGCCCTTGATACACCTAATATATATAGTGTTTTTAGACACCTTTTTATACCTATTTTTGAGATATTGCATTTTAATGGAAGGTATTTTTGTGTTTTTCTTACAAATACATGTAAAAACGGAAAAAATGCTTAAAGGAGTGAAAAATGATCAAAATTGGAGAAAAAAGGTGAAAAATTGTGCAAAAGAATTTTGACGCATAAGCACCATATCCAGACCCTATGCTTAAGCTAAACAGGCAAGGACGAGATGAGTAAACTAGGTTTTCATATTAATCGCAAGTGTCAGTTACTAGACGATTAAAATCACTTTTCACAAGTTTTGAAGAGCTTTTTGAGGCAACCGTTGGCTCAATTCCTTGTCTAGTTCCTAGGGTAACATATGTTCAAATGTGAAACCCCTAAGTATGATTCACCCCAACGTGGATAAGTGATACACATAAAATNAATGCTTAAAGGAGTGAAAAATGATCAAAATTGGAGAAAAAAGGTGAAAAATTGTGCAAAAAAGTTTTGGTGCCTAAGCACCATATCCAGACCCTGTGCTTAAGCTCCAATGGCAGTTACTAAATGAGTAAACTTGGTTTTCATAAATTTCGAAGAGGTTTTGAGGCACCCATTTAGCTTAAGAGCTGGTTGTAACCACAATGGACGAAAATTATCATGAAAGGATGCAACTCTTGGGCAAATATATCAAATCAAGACACATTTTGAAGAAATCCCAAGGCACCTCTTGGAAAACTATTAAAGAAAGAAGAGAGAACATAGAAAAGAGTCTTGAAAATATTGTCAAGTTTTGAAAGTTCTTTTCTGAGGAGTTAGTTCATAGAGATTTTCAGGAACAACTTTTTTTTTACTTTATCTTTTTTATTATTTTGTTTTGAGTGATTGTAAAAGAGAAGTGATTCAAAGGAACTTCAAGTATTTGGTGGAGGACTTGAGATAAGTTTATATCCTTTTGTTTTAGACTACTTTTGGTTTTAATTGAGACTTGTTGTTGGTTTGACAATAATTTTTTCATTTAAACTAAAGTGTGGTTCTATTTTCTCTATGGATCATGAGTAGTTTTCTTTATCTTTCTTCTTAAAATGATACGTAATTAAGTTTTGGATGGAAGTTGTGGAGAATGTTGACTTTTAATGTTAGAATAAGTTGTGATGATTATCCATGCACTTCATTTACTTCTCGATTTGGCTAATTCAGATGTTAAAATTTATTGTGAGAACATGTAAGAACCAGGATGATATTGTCTCAGTCAATAATTGAAAAGAATCACATGAGGTTGTATGAATGAGAATGTAATTCATATGATTGAGTGTAAATAAATAAAAAATATTCATTGATGGGTGTAGAGTTAGAGAACTTTAAAGTGACAGGTTAAAGCCCCCAACTTGGTTTATTATTTTAGGTTTTGATTCAAGAATGCTAGGCCCCAGGTGGAGGGAATTAAGGGAACTTGAGAGTGAGAGCTAGTATCTTCCCTGCCTAGCGGGTCTTCAGAAATATTCAAACTTTAAATTAACCAATGTTCTTTATAGCTTCTCTAGTAGGGGTAAAGAATATTATTGCTCCTATTTAGCACAACACAATTTGTATACTTCCACAACAGAATACCTATACTTATTACTAA
>NEWO01000048.1:1715207-1736544 GCA_003013225.1 Phalaenopsis aphrodite
CTTGAAAAATCCAAAAAAATTACAGAAATGGCAAACCAAAATAATCAAAATGCTGAAATTCATCAAGAGTTTAGACCTTTAAGAGATTATGGGTAAAGATTATTATTGCTCTGATTTGACACAACACAATTTGCATACTTCCTCAACAGAATTCCTAAAATTATTACTGATTCATGATAAGAAGAAAAATATTTTCATATTATGTAATTTTCTTCTATAAAAACTTTAGTTATCTTTTTAAGTTGTTAGTGTTTCATTAAATATCAAAAATACCAAAAATATTTAAATTTTAAATTCTTACAAAAATTGTTTTTAGTTTAAGTAATTATCTTCTTAAGAGTAGAAAAACTTTCTAAAAAGTGCATATTGCATAATCTTCCCTATAGGTTCGGTATTCACGTCTTAATAAAAAAGTCCTATATTACTTGATAACGATACGTATACTTGCGTAGTACCCCATTATAAATAAATACAAGTTAAAAAGTTATATTCTTATTTTTCCTTAGGATCAAGTTTTATGTTTTGTTGCAAAATAAGGAAATAATAGTGAAAAATACCATCCAAACTATTGTTATACTATGCATATGCCTTAAGCCCGGGGTCATGTTTTTGGCGCATTTGCCTGGGAAGAAAACTATGTAAATTTCTATTTTTGAAAGTCTTATTTAAACTTTAAATATTGTATCACATTTTGTTTGTTTTATTTTATTTTATTTTAATTTATTTTATTTTATTTTATGTCAGTGTATGTGTTGTTCATGTTGTGAAAAACTAGTGCCCTATGATTCTGAATTAGAAAGAACTATTAGAAAAATAAAAAAAATAAAAAAAATTAAAAATCTTTAAAAATCCAAAAAAATTACAGAAATGACAAACCAAAATAAGCAAAATGTTGAAATTCTTCAAGAGTTTAGACCTTTAAGAGATTATGCCAACCTTATTGTAGATGAACATCATTATAGTATTTAAAAACCTACTTTAGTAGCTAATTCATTTGAGCGTAAACCTGTTATTATCCAAATGGTATGAAATAATCAATTTGGGGGATCACCAACTCAAGATCCAAATTTACCTCTTACTAATTTTTTAGAATTGTGTGCTACAATTAAATATGATGGTGTTGTTTATGATGCCATAAGACTTATGTTATTTCCTTTCTCACTAAGGGATAAAGCTAATATGTGGTTGAATTCATTAGCACCTGGATCTATCAAAACTTGGGGTGATTTAGCACAAAAAGTCCTTGCTAAATATTTTCCACCATTCAAAACTGCGAAGCTTAAAAATGATATTACATCTTTTAATCAGTTTGAAGGGAATCTATTTATGAAGCATGAGAAAGATTTAAAGAAATCTTAAGAAAGTGTCCACACCATGCTATACTGGATTGGTTAATAATTCAAACCTTTTATAATGGATTAATTGGTTTTCTCATTTCTATTATCGATGCCGCTGCTGGTGGTTCATTGATGTGAAAACCACATGACTCTTATGATTTAATTGAAGAGATGGCTGCAAATAATTTTCAATGACCTTCTGAGAGGATAAATCCAAAGAAAGTTTCCAATATTCATGAAACTGATGCATTTACTATGTTAGCAAATCAAGTTGCTGCAATTTCAAGGAAGTTAGAAAATTTGAAATGAATTTTTCTCAACCAATTTCCATGATTGAAGAGAATTAAATAGGCCAAATGGTAGATTCTCAAGCATCATTAGAGACTTTGAATGCCATAAATAATAAGCAAAATAACCCATATTCCAATTATTATAATCAGGTTGGAAGAACCATCCCAACTTTAACTGGAATAACAATTTAGATGGTAATAATTAGCAATGGGGGAACAACCATGTAAACTCAATGGGATAAAATCATTGGGAAATTGGAACAACCAAGGGAATAAAAAATATAGATCTACTTATCCTCCAGATTTCAATAGTAATACACAATTTAAAGATAAGAAGTTGTGTATAGAAGAAGAGATGTTACAAATGGGTAATCAGTTACAAAGTCAAGGAGCTATAATTGGAAGTATTGAGAATCAACTTAGAAAAATCAGAAGTTCATTAAGTAATAGATCCCAAGGAACACTTCCTTGTAATAATGAATCAAATCAAAAAGACCAGAATAAAGAGCAAGTTAAAGCCGTACAACTTAGAAGTGGAAGAGAGTTGGAAGGGAGGATTCAAAAACAGGTTAAAGTAGAGAGAGAAGAAATTGATGAATCAAAAGAGGGGGCTCTGAATGTTTCTGAAAGACCTATTTCTCTGCCGAAAATTGATTTAGAAAAACCACTACCTCCATTACTTCAGAGACTTCGACAACAAAAGTTGGATACGAACTTTTCAAAATTTCTAGAAATATTTATAAAGCTTACAATCATTATTCCATTTGCTGAATCCTTAGAACAAATGTCAAGCTATGTGACAATGGCTTTATATATGCCTAAAAATACAAGTAATTAATACTGCTGCTAGAAGTCTTAATTCCTCAGCAATGACACCAAAAACTTAACAACGATTATAAATTCGATAAAGATGTATATATAAAATATTCAATAATGGTAAAGTCACACTTAGCAACGCAAATATATGTATCACTTAAGTAATATAGGACTCTAATGGAGTCCTAGATATCGATCACACAGGGAGTAATATTAAAACTATGAACTAGGATTTTAGAAAAACAATACTTAATCACAACAATATAATTCAAATTGTTTATCTGTCACTAATAGGCAATTGAAAACAAAAATGTAATTTTAATAACTCTTAAATAACTAATTATACTAATAAAGTTTTAATATGATATTCAATATATAAGAAAGCTTCCTTCTCCTTATCAAGAAATTATAGTGAATGGATAAAGTGAATCAGTTCAAATTGTGTTGTGTCAAATAGGAGCATACCTATTCTTTACCCTTTGGTCCAGGCATAAAGAACATTGATTAATTTTACGCTTATTTACTGAATCTGCGGCTAGACTGGGAGGATATCGACTCTCACTTCGGAGCTCTTACGTTCCCCTCGCCTGAGGGCTAACATCTACACTTCAGCACCCAAACGATATGAACAAATTAAGTATTTTAGTCTGTCACTCTAAAATCTCTAATTCTACGCCCGATAATTTTATTTCCCTATTTATTTGCACCCAACTTCCAAGGGCTTTGACCTCCCTAAATCTTGGATGTAATCTTCACTTTAGTTGTAAAGCTCAACATATCTTAACAAATCAATTGGCCAGATTGAAATTAAATTAAGATCAAATAGAAATAATCATCACAACTTCTTTAACATTTTCATGGCTCATCCAATTCAAATAGACATTTCACAAATCTCAAGACAAGGAGAAAGATAGAGAAAACTACTTACAACTCATGGGGAAGACACAAAAAAACTTTGAATTCATATATAAAAGCAAAGTCATACAACTACAACAAGTAAATAACACTTACCTCTAATTTCTCCCCAAGAAAACTCCTCAAAGTTCCTCTGAATCTCTTCCTTTCTTTACAACACAATGAATTCCTCTTCAAGGCGACAAGGAGGAAGAAATCTCTCAATTTACCTCCACTCTTACAATCTCTTGAAGAATTTCTCATAATTAGAAACTCTAGTAAACTTAACCTCCAGAACACTGTAATTTTGGCCAAAGCCTTCTCTTTAAAGATTTGGATGTGTTTTCCCAAGAGTAGCTTAAGCATCCCTCCAAAACTCATCCTCATCCATTGCATTGTTGGACATAACCGACGATTTCACCGTTAGCGGCCTTGAGGGCACCATCGGTGGGCTTTCAAGATCATTAAATCTAGAGTCTCGGGAATTTCTCGCCGTGGTGCTGTTGGGCTCGCTGTCGGTGCCCTAGTTCAAATCTTCACATTTTGGTCCTCTTCGCTCCAAATTCATTTTTTTTGCATCTTTTTCCTCTAATGATCCTAATTCATCATTCCTGCAACAAAACATCAAAAATACCTTTCTTTAAAGTGCAATATCATCAAAAATAGTGTAAAATAGGTATGAAAATCTCAACATATTTTTCTTAGGTCAAAATACCCCAAACTTAACTATTACTTATCCTTAAATAATTTTAGTACTATATAAAAGTTATGATCTTTGGTAATAAAGTTTTAATTCAGAAATATTATAAATTTGATTTAAATAAATTCCATAGCAAGATTTTTAGAAAAAACTCAAGTAATTAAATTAACTCTGTAGCTATAAGATTATCTAGTCCTCAAGTTTAATAGTTCTAGCCTTCTATTCATTTCAAGGATGACTATATGTTGTAATATTAAGTCACTTAAACTATTCAAATGACAAGAACTTCATGAGAACACTACTAGTAAAAGATCTAATCCATAAATATAAGTTTAGGAATGTATTTAGGTTTTTCCTTTAGGTAGGTCAAGTGAAGCCAATTTTTTATTAGACATATCCTCAAGCTTCTCCTCACTTTCATCTTTTTTTTTCTTTCTTTTCTCTTTTTCATTTGGATTGCCTTCAATCCTATATATTTTTCTTTTCTTTTCAAGGATTTTTGTCAATCCTTTCTTTTTCCTTTTTCAAGAGAGGATTACTATATCTGGATAGCCTTTAATGATTTTGAACATCACCTTTTTTTTCCCTAAATTCGAAACTCAAAGCATTTCTTTATCTTATAAATATTTCATAGCTTTTACATTTTTAAGCCCCAATCTTTTATTCTCAAAGGAATATCCAGATTCTTAATACTTCAAAATAAAGTTTCCTTTACTTTAAATAGTTAATAATAGTCTTATTCTCTTATACTAAATATCTCTAATCTACAAAATTAACTTTCATTACAAAAATATTCCTTTAAATCTACCATAATATTTAAGTAGCTATAAAATATAGTTACCTGAATTAAATTCACTACATAAAATCATATTAATAATTTTTTAAAATATTTAAATAGAGAATATCTAACAGTTAATTTTTTCTCCCCTCCCTCAAACTTAATTTTTTAAATATGAAATGATACAGGTGGAAAGAAAAAATTCTAAATATAAATCATACCTTAGTGTTTTAGGGATTTTGATCATTCTAAAATTTTTGCAGTCCTTCTCAAAATTTCTACTTCACCTGGTCTGTAACATTAGAAGCTTTCTATACATATAAATCATTAGAGAATTTGCTGGGTAATGAAATTTTGAAATAAGTACAAAACTAAACATTAGTCAAACACAACATTTCACTAACACATTCATAATACTAACAAAACAATTACAATTAAAATGCAAAAATAAAAATCACATCACAATACAATTTAATAAATTTCAACTACCACACCAAACAACTATAACAAAAATTAAAAACTATCCAATTAAAACATAACAATAAAAATGAAAGTACAAACAAACATTTGTTTATATTACAAAAATTACAAACATAAAAGCAAAAGTACAAGTACATCAACTACATTCAGATATCAAAATCCAAAACTATGTCTTCGTCTCTTTGGTCAGCAGGTAGATTGGGCTGATACTGAGTATATCGAGGGCACTCAGGAAATGTAACATCACGCTCACCTATGTAGTGTCGGGCCCGAGCTTCATAATAAGCTATCTCAAAATTTGAATGCCTCTGAAGGTACTCACTATCATAATCATGTCAACGTTCTAAACCTTCAATCCCTTCATTTATTAACTCTATACTTTTGTTGCTGCAAGGTCAATTCATTCATCAAATCGGTCAGAGTAAGGGAGCTAGAAGAAGGAAGGTCATAACTAGTAGAGGGGACATCTCTATTAGTAGAAGGTTCTTGACTTCTACTCCTATTTCTCCATTTTTTGTGGGATACATATGTCTTCAAATTAGCTTTACTAATGGGTTTCATAGGGTAAACTCATTCCTCATCATCTCCAGCTTCCACTCTACAAAGTTGACAAAGTGCATAAATGAGGCCAGGATGTCCTAAACCTCTACTTGTTCACTCCTTGCCGTGGTCAATATATTCCTAAAAATGATTCTCCCCACATTTATATTTCTATTATTATGAATACAAAAATTTAGAATAGCTCTATCTTTTGTTACCTCACTATGGTGGTAGGTCGGTATCAGAGTAGAGGAAATAAAATAATGGCACGCTTTAAAGGTGGCATTCAAGATGGAAGCAGAAAAATTTACCTGTTCTCGTTGCTTTATCTTCCACATTCCTTTCCCATCAGTGAGAAAGTTGATCACATCATTTAGTGGGCCTTCCATCATACTAAAGGTTTCATAGTGGCAGCTATAAGAGTCTGGGACTTCGTAAAAGGATTTAATGTGGGCGGCACTAAATTCAACGTAAAATCCCCGCAGTTGAATGATTCCATCTTCATAATAGAGCACGTTAGCATAAAATTCTTTCACAATATTTGCAGTAGCCTTATTGGTTGTGTAAAGAAGTTTTCCTACCTCTGCTAGGTAATAACTCATTCAATTTCTCCTCTCAGACTCTCAAAAACTCAATCTTGTATACATTTCTTTCCTTCAAACACTGAAAGAATCATTCATTGAGCCTTTACATTGACGAAGCGAGACTCGTTGAACTAAATTCATCTCTTTTGTCATGGAGCCATTTCAATCTAAATAAAATTATAAAAAAGGTCTAAAATATACTCAAATATGCAAATAATGGCTTCCAAGAGTGATTTTAAGAGTTCAGAACTAAATTCCATGAATTTCTTCCCAATATTTTCTTCACATCCTCAAAATTTTGGATCTTTTTAATGTGGAAGAAATTCATGGTGAAAATCAAATATTTTTAGTTTAGAGTGAAGCTCTTACCAAGAGATGATCAAATCCGGTGTCTAAATGCCTTGAAATCGCCCCAAACCCAAGATCTCTAAATCCCTCGGTCAAAAATTGCATTTTTAAGAGGAAGAGGACGATGAATAGTTGTGGTTAACTGGTCAAAATTGTGGTTAAAGGAGTTTTTACAGGATCTTGTCGTCGGCAGGGTCTTTGGTGCTGTTGGCGTGCTCTATTGAAATTATATCCTAAGCCTCGGGAAAAGTCTACCATCAGTGGCGTCGAGGGCGCCGTCGGCGAGCTTTTCTTTTATTTTGTTCAATTTCAAGATTTTTGCAATTTCAACTAATTTCAAGTCTCAACAACATCCGTTCAATCATTATAGAAAGAATTTTAAGTGATTAAATGATGTACTTATCACAAATAAACTTTCACAACATAAAACATCACAATTATATATAAATTTTAAGGGTTACAATATACGTTACACACCACACCTAAGTTGGTATTTTCTCAGCCTTAATACATCCATTCAGCGTCACAATTCAAGCCACAATACTCAAAACACTGAAAGAAAAACATCTTATGCTCAGTCTCAACTATACAGAGATCTGAAAGCTAATTCTAAAGCAAAGCAAAGGCAAAGTTCAAATCAAATTACACACATTGACAAAGAGGTGAAAATGTAAATCTTCTATTCTTCAGATCAGTGCTAGATTCTCCTCTGAGAACACTCATTGATTGCACAAAAAAGAAGAGGTTATAGAAGGGTCGTTATGAAAATTCTTCAATAGAGTCCTTTTCTATCAATTTCATCCTCCTCATCAGCATATCAAATTGTCTTCTATATGTCCAGAGTGAGAAAAATGTTCATTCATCCTCCAGTTTAGATGATCGAAGAAATCAGAGATATTATTAATTGCATTCATAACATTTTGTACCTCCACCAATTTCTTGATTCTACGCAAGATCACCAGTGTCTTGTCCGAAACTAAAGGTTGAATCGACAGTGGATTCTGAAACGATTGATCCACCATAATAGTCATATCATTTTCATCTTCATAGGCTGACATTCTCTCAGTTGGGTCTAAAGGCCTCCAAGGTAGAAGTACCTTTTCCCAATTTTCATAGGATACTTGGAACTGACTGCAAAGTAAGAAAATTGTGGAAGGGTATCCAAGCCCATAAATTGATCCATGAACGATCAGGCCCAAAACAAACTTCACAATTATAGATCCAATATCGATCGGCAGTCCCATTTGGATGCAGTAATTCAGAATAGCACTTTCCTTAAAGACTTTGCTGATCCTCATCGTCGGTAACAGTTTTGTAGAAATGAAGTGCGAGTGTTTTGAAACAGAATTTAGAAGTGTCACACAAAAAAATAACATACATGTTTTCTCTCATTTCCCAGTCTTCAGTTCCGTGCGTTAAATGTTGGTAAATTTCATTCATTTGGTTTCTTGTCGGGATGAAGTTGGAATAATGGCAGACATGAACATTCTTGATCATATAAAATTTATTAATTCATACAGGAGTAAAAGCTATCCATCTACCTCGTACATAAACGACTCCCTGGCTGATTCCATGCAAATTAGCATAGAATTCCTTCACCACAAAAACAACTACGGCAGTTGTAGGGTAGCACAACACTTCCCATCTTTGCCACACTATCATCTCTTCAATTTCCATCGCAGGATTATTCAATCCTTGATTTACGATTCCTCGATTTACAAATTCTCGTTCCTTGGTTAATTCTTTCTTTGCCAGTACCTTGTTGAAGATTCCACACTAATGACTTTCTCTAGTTGAACACTCTCATTCTATGGTATTCAAGGGAATTGGACGCCATAAAGGAGAAATTTGGTGGAGTTTCAGTTTGTTCTTGGGGGAAGTATGAACTTAGGAATCAAATTGGGAAGTTTAAAAGGTGTAAGTTAATCCTAAAACCACCAAAAACCGCCCATTCAAACTCCAAAAATTGCCATCTCGCCGGTCTCACCGTCGGTGGCATCGAGGGTACCGTCGGCGAGCCTTTAGTATTTAATTTTCTGGACTCTCAGAAAAAACCTGCCGTCAGCGGCATCGATGGCACCATCGGCTCCCAAGGCAAAAACTCCACAGTTTCGCTCTGGTTCGAATGCGTTCCAATTTTTCTTTATGGATCCAATTTTTATGATGATTCAAGGGTAAATAAGAGTAGTATAGTTCAATACTACCACAAACTAACGATAATTACAAATAAAACTACTATAATTGCAACAAAAGTAAAGATAACTATAGGTTGCCTCCCATAAAACGCTTGGTTTAACGTCGTCAGCACGACCTATTCAGGTATTATTCAGGTTGACAGATCATTAAAACCTCTTTAAAATTTGATCTTTTACCCTCAAAATATGATTTTAATATGTGTCAATTTACTTTAAATACATTTCCAGTCCTCTGATCTTCAATTTCAATAGCTCCGTAATTATAAACTTGAGTCACAGTAAAGTGTCCTAACCAACGAGACTTCAATTTCCCAGGGAATAACTTCTGCCTTGTATTGTAAAGAAAAACTTCTTGTCCTGGTTCAAAGTTCTTTTGGCCATACCTTTAGCTTCTCCTTATAAACTTTGTTGTTATCATAAGATTCATTTCTTAATTCTTCCAATTCTTTCAATTGTAATAATATCTTCTTACCAGCATCTTTCAAATTATAATTAAGTTCTTTAATCGCCCAATATGCTTTATGCTCCAATTTCACTTGTAAGTGACAAGTATTTCCAAAAATCAGTCTGTAAGGAGTCATTCCAATAGGAGTTTTATAAGCAGTCCTGTAAGCCCATAATGCGGTATCCCGTCTAGTGGACCAATCTACTTTACTAGGGTTTATAGTCATTTCAAGTATTTGTTTAATCTGTATTAGAAACTTCAGCTAACCCACTAGTTTGAGGGTGATAGGTAGTAGAGATTCTATGAATAATATTAAACTTTTTTGCCAATCTCTGAATGCATTTATTTCTAAAATGGGATTCTTTGTCAGTGATAATCATTCTCGGATTTCGTATCTAGTGAAAATATTTTTCATTAAAAATCTTGAAACAATTTTAGTGTCACAATGAGGTAAAGCTTGTGTTTCAATCTACTTTAAAACATAGTCTACTGCAATTAATATGTATGAGTTCCCAAACGAAGGAATAAATGGTCCCATGAAATCATATCCCCAAACATCAAAGATCTCAACTTCTAACATGAAATTCAGAGGCATTTCATTTCTTCTTGATATATTGCCTACTCGTTGACATCGATCACAAGTTTTTATGTTTAAATAAACATCTTTAAAGATAGTACGCCAATAAAATCCAACTTGTAAAATTTTATAAGGAGTTTTATCAATCCCAAAATGTCCTCCAAATTCAAAATCATAACATTTTTAAATGATTAGCTTAGTTTCTTCATAAGGTACACATCTTCTCATAATAAGATCCTTACATTGTTTATATAAATAAGGCTCATCCCATAAATATGCTTTCGTATCATGAATGAATTTTCTTTGTTGTTGCAGTGTTACAATAGGTTGTAAAATATCACTTACAATATAATTTACAAGATCAGCATACCATGGTATTTTCCACTTATTAATATTATAAAGTTGTTCATCAGGGAAACTGTGTGTAATTTCATTGTCAATGTTAGATAATTCATGATTTTCTAATCTCGACAAATTATTAGCAATTTGATTATCAGTTCCCTTTCTATAAATAACCACAAGATCAAATTCTTGGTAGATCCTGCAAAAATTCAAGTTATTGAAAAATTATGACCTCCTACTAATGTTAAAGGGGTAAGAAATTTTCTAAGACATGTTCATTTTTACTGGTGCTATATAAAATATTTTTTAAAAATAACTAAGACATTATGCAACCTTGGTTTGGCATCCTTCTTTTGCATCAGATATTTAATAGCAGAGTGATCAGTGTGCACAACACATTTAACCCCATTTAAATAAGATCTAAATTTGTCTAAACCAAACATAATGGTCAGTAATGCTTTTTTGGTAACTGTATAGTTAATTTGAGAATTATTAAGAGTTTTACTAGCATAGTATATAACTTTAAAAATCTTTTCATACATTTGTCCAAGAACAGCTCCAATAACATAATCACTAGCATCACACATCAGTTCAAATGGTTTCTCTCAGTTAGATGAAACTATAATAGGGGATGTGATTAATTTTTTTTAATAACTCAAAGGCATTTAAATAGTTTTCAGTGAATTCAAATTTCGTGTCCTTTTCTACAAGTTGGCATAGAGGTTTAGTAATTTTTGAAAAATATTTAATAAAATGCCTATAAAATCCNTGCAACCATAAATTGACATTTCTCCCAATTTAGAACTAAATTAGTTCTTTCGCATAAGTTTAGTAATTTTTGAAAAATATTTAATAAAATGCCTATAAAATCCAACCTGTCCAAGAAAACTCCTAACCTCTCTTACATTAGTAGAAGTTGTTAGTTTATACATAACTTGAATTTTTTGCAGGTTTTCTTCCATACCATTTTCAGAAATTTTATGTCATAATACAATTCCTCTTGCAACCATAAATTGACATTTCTCCCAATTTAGAACTAAATTAGTTCTTTCGCATAACTCCAAAACTTTTTCAAGATAATTTAAGCATGCGTCAAATGATGTTCCAAATATAGAGAAATCATCCATAAATTCTTCCAATCCATCATCAATTAACTTACTAAATATAAACATCATACATCTCTGCAATGTTGTAGGTGCATTACATAACCCAAAAGGCATTCTTCAAAAAGCAAAATTTCTAGAAGGACTAGTAAATGTTGTCTTTTCTTGATCCTTTGGAGCAATAAAAAATTGATTGTAACTGGTATATCCATCTAAAAAATAAAAATATTTGTTCCTAGCAAGTCTATATACTATTTGGTCTAAAAATGATAAAGGAAAGTGATCTTTCCTAGTGGTAGTGTGTTAGTGTTTATGTCTTGTGTTTAGTGTGCGTGTCACTCGTGTGTTTAATTGTAAATGTGTGTTAAGTGTTTTGAAATTAGGAAAATTTTCTCATCCAAGACTATTTGGAGAGAGAACTAAGTGTTAAATGTGTTTGTACCTGTTTGTGAATTAATATAAGTTTATTTTTTATGAAAATTTATGTTATTTTTAGCCTCAAATTGAATTAATTATTATGGAGAATTTTGAGTGAGAAGAGAGTTATAGGAAGTAAAAAAAGTCATTTAAGTGATATGAGACCATTTAGGGGTGGTTTACTTAGGCTAATAGTGCATTTTACTTAAATTTAATAATTTCAAAAATTATGCACTGGCGCCTAAGCAATACATCTCGCGCTTAAGCACGAGCCAATTAAAGAAGCAGGTGTCTAAGCACCACTTAACCGCGCTTAAGCGCCGGTTCATGAAAACCGGTTTGCAAATGGTTAAAAGTGAATTTAAGCACATAAACACCATTTTTAACACCTCCTATCATCTTCCCCAACTCAAAGTCATGATTTTAAGGGCTAGGGCAAGTGGAATTTGTAGCTTTCTTAGTGGAATCAAGTGAGATTTGCTAGATCTAAGTTTCTTAAGGTAAGAGCTTTTCTTCAATGCAAAAATTTTGGATTTCCACCATATATTTTGAGCACATTTGGAAGATTTCAAAAATTTACTATTCATGGTGAAAAGTGAAGAAAAATCTATGAAAATTGCTTATGAAGTTTAGTTAATGCTTTTGGAAGTTTAGTTTAGAGATTTAAACTTGATTTATAAAGTTATTTTTGGAATTTATCAAATTTGTAGAATGGTACCAAGAATAAAAAGGAGTAGAGGAAAGAGCCCATTTGATTTGAGTAAGTTTGTTAGTTGGAAAGCTCAGGATCAATATAGTGACGCTCTACAGTCATGAAAATTGATTCAGAAGCGATGTTTCAAAACTCCCGGTGGAGAGGTAGAAGACCTGATAGTCCTCCGATAGGGGTAACAATTCTATTATTTCTCTGTCGTTGCAGTGATTTTTGTAGGGAGTTTTATGCAAATCTCCCAGGGCTGAAGATGATCGAGATATGGTTAGAGGGTAGTTGCTACCTTTTACTCCAGAGGTAATCTACTCATTTTACCATTTACCATAGTAAACTTTATGTTTTTATGCAAATTATAGTCGTAGTGAAGCGGATTTAGACGAGATTATTTCATATTTGACTATTGGGAGAGGACTTTGGAATATAACCAATGAAAGAAGAGTCAATTTTCCAACTTCAAAGTTATGTGCACCTTTAAAGGCCTGGGACTATTTCATTACTGCTAGTCTGCTTCTGACCAATCATCTCAGTGAAGTGACCAGAGAGAGAGAAACGTTGTATTATTGTGTTCAGAAGGGAAAGCCCATCAACATAGGAGCTTTGATCTAGCACACTATCTTCAGTTTAGTTGCTGCTGCTACTTCTCTCGGTATGGTATTTTCTTCCTTGATATTTTCATTATGTGAGAAATTTGGAGTGAAGTATGATAGTTGGGAGGAAGTTTTGTTACCTCTAAAGCCCATCATGAAGGTCAATGTAAAGAATTATGCTGAGCATTCGATTTTTGGCTGGAGAGGAGGATTTTCCAAAGGTTAATCTTATATTTATAAGACCTCAGAGGGGTATAGAGATAGTCGTACTCAGTCAGTGGTTCATGGAATTTCTCCCATGAATCTGAAACAACCAATCTAATGGGGGTAGCCCCAATCCTACCCTTCATGTTATCATTCTTTATCTCGTTCACAATCTCATTCTACTTTATCTCTTGCTACGGTGGTTTCTCTGGTGTAATTGATGCAGGTGGATTTAGTATGTTAATTTTGAAAATATTTTTCAATATTATGAAGTACACACGGCAGATATAATGGCAAATTTGCAAATTAATCCCAAAAAAATAACTTTAGTGAAAATAGTTTTATCTTCTAAACATCTTTCAACTGCCAAATCCTCTATAAAAATAACACAAGTATATGTATCACTCAAGTAATAAAGGGCTCTAATAGACTCCTAGATATTGATCCCACAAGAAAGTTGGAAATGCCTTTAAGTTAATTTTTAAGATTTTAATGTATCTTACAATTTTTAAAACTACAAAAAAGAGCAAAATTTGAATATTAAATACTAGAGTGAATTATAATTGAAATGTAGTTGAAAGAAAAAATTAACTAAACTAAATTCTAAACTTTTAAATGTAAACTTACAAAAACTTACAAAGTTTTTGTGCTTAAATGATCAAATTTAAGAAAGCATCCTTACCCTATATAATGACTACATGAATTATGAAGAAATTAAAAACATTTTAAAATATATAGAAAAATTTTTTTGTGCCAAATAGAAGTAATCATATTCTTTACCGTCTTCCAAGAGCATAAAGAACATTGACTAGAGTTTAGTACATAATTTTGTGATTAGGCTGGGATAATATTGGCTGCCACTTCAAAGCTTCCACTATTCTAACAATCTCGCATCAGTTTTCAATCAACTTGACCAAATAGGGTATTTTAATCTGTCACCTTAAATTCTCTAATTCTACATCCAACAAAGTATATTTCCTTATTTATTTGCACCAACTCCATAGAAGACATACTTTCCCATGAAATCAAATGTGATTCTCCACACGTTGTAGAAATCATGGCCCTTTTAGAATATATGTTTCTAAACACATTTTAACATTTCAATTGGATCAAAAAGTAAATAAAGTTCAGAGTTCAAATCATCACAAATTATTGATATTTAAAACCATAGAAAACAAAATCAATTATTCATAAAACCATATCTTAAAGTAGGAAGAATGATAAAGAAGACTACTAAGAATTTATGAGCAAAAATGAGACAAAACATGGATTTCATATATAAAAGCAACTTTACAAATCAAAAAAAATAAAAGACACAACTTATCTTACAATCCTTCCCAAGCAAATTCCTAGAAGTTCTCTTCAAGCCTTTCTCTCCTTACAAGCACTATCAATTCTCTCTTAGAATTGTAATCAAGAAGAAAATCTCCTACCTTCCCTCTCCTCTTACAACCATAGAAGAAAATCTCCAAGCCCTTGACCTTCTCTCTCCATCTACTTCTCTTGCCTTTCACGCCACCCCCCTTTCACGTCCCTCTAAACTCCTTGAAGTCTGCCTCTTATATTTTGGGCTGCCTCTTTTCATATGGAAAACAAAATTCCCTTCAAAATTCTCTCCAAAACACAACTCTTTTGAATTCAAAAAATGTGTAATTTGATCATAGAGACATATCACTTCATTAAAGAACCTTCAACAGTTTCTAGATGCATTGAATTACTCCAAAAGGTGTTTAAAACACGTTTCCCATTGAAAATTCATGTGAAATTCATCCCAAACCATCTTAATTTGCAAAAGGTCATCTCATGCACCAAGGCTCTGTCAAATGGGTCATAATGCACCAATCTATCGCATGATGCGACACATTCCAAAAATACACTATTTTGGCTGCAAATTTCATCCCTTTTGTGACTTTTGCTCCAAATTTCTAAAAAAGATATACCTGAAACAAAAACATAAAAATAACCTTCTTTAAATTGCAATATCACCAAAATATGCATAAAATATAAACTTAAAACAACATAATATTTTTTTTATATCAAAATTCCCAAACATTAAATGTTACTTGTCCTTAAGTGATACCTTTATTACATAAAAGGATATGACTTAGGATAGAGACAAACTCATAACTTCCACACTTTAGTTCTATAAATAGAATAGCAAAATTTAAGAAAAACCTTTAATAACTTAGATTCAAATTCTAAGACTAAGAGTACAAAATAATCAATTTTAAGATTTTTGAATTCTATTCATTTTAAGAAGAATTGTCATTTGTCATATTAAGGATATTTAGAACATTCATATGAAAAAGATATGAGGTTCTTGTATACTCAGGTACTGACTTCAAATGATATGAAGTTCTTTTTATTATGAATGCTTTAAATATCATGAATATGATAAATTGCAATTCCTCTTGAAATGAATAGAAATTTAGAAAACTTAAATTTGATTACTAAGTACTTATAGACTTATAACTTGAATCTAAGTTATTAAATGTTTTTCTTAAATTTTACTATTCTTTTTATTGAATTAAAGTATAGAAGTTATGAGTTTATCTCTATACTAAGTCATATCCTTTTATGTAATAAAATTGTCACTTGAGGACAAGTAACATTTATGTTTGGAGGATTTTGGTACACTAAAATAATATATTGTTTTAAGTATATATTTTATGCCTATTTTGGTGATATTGCACTCTAAAGAAGGCGTTTTTATTGTGTTTCTTTTGCAGGTATATCATTTTTAGGCATTTTGAGCAAAAGTAGAAAAAGGATGAAATTTGGAGCCAAAACAGCAAATTTTGGGAATCTAGCACATGATGCGCCATTTGACAGATCCTTGGCGCATGATGCGCCAGATCTGGTGTCAGATGTGCCAAAGACGTCCTTTTACTGATTAAGGCCGTTTGAGACAAATATTGCTCAAATTTTCATAGGAAACTTGTTCTAAACTCCTTTTGGAGTAATTCAATGCATCTAAACACTTTGGAAGGTTCTTTTGTGAAGGGGTATATTTCTATGATCCAATGATACATGTTTTGAATTCAAAAGAGTTGACTTTTGGAGATAATTTTAGAGGGAATTTTGAATTCCATTTGAAAGGAGGCAGCCCAAAATAAAAGAGGGAGACTTCAAGGATTTTAGAATGACGTGAAAGGGGGTGGCGTCAAAGGCAAGAGGAAGAGAAAGAAAGAAAAATTCAAGGGCTTTGACATTTTCTTCTATGGTTGTAAGAGGAGAGGGAAAATGATAGAATTCTTCTTCATTATATTTCTAAGAGAGAATTGAGAGTGCTTGTAAAGAGAGAAAGGCTTGAAAAGCTTCTAGGGACTTACTTGGGAATGATTGTGATATAAGTTGTGTCTTTTATATTTTATGTTTTGTAAATTTCTTTTATATATGAAATACAAGTTTAGTCATATCCTTCTCATGGATTCTGAGTAGTTTTCTTTATCCTTCTCCTTAATTTGAAATATGGGTTTGCAAAGAAGTAATATTATTTTCTATGATTTTAAATGTGAATAATTTGTGATGATTTGAACTGCACTCTTCATTTACTTTTCGATCTAGTAAATTGAAATGTTAAAATGTGTTAAAAAACACATGTTCTGAAAAGGCTATGATTTCTATAACATAGGGAGAATCAGATTTGATTTCATGGGAGAGTATGTAATCCATGGAGTTAGGTGCAAATAAATAAGAAAATATACGTTGTTGTATGCAGAATGAGTCATTTTAAGGTGACATTAAAATCCTCAATTTGATCGAGTTGATTAGACACTAATGCGAGATTTTTAGCCCTCAAGGGAGGGAGTAGTGGGAGCTCTGGAGTTGCCGCCAGTATCCTCCCATCTTAACTACGGATTTAGGGACCAAACTTTGGATTAGTTAATTTTCTTATAGCACTCAGAAGAGGTTAAAGAATAAGATTGCTCCTATTGGCACAAAACAGTTTATATATATTTTTTTTCAAGTGATTTTAATTTCTTCATAATCCATATGCTCATTATAAGGGGAAGGATGCTTTCTTAAATTTGAACTTTGCATCAATAAAAATTTCGTTAAGTTCTAGTAATTTTACTTTTGAAAGTTTAGTTTTTGGTTTAGTTAAATTTATCTTTCAACTGTATTTTAAATAGCTTTCACTTTTGTTGTTAATATTCAAACTTCACACTTTATATATTTGTATTTTTGAAATAGTACATTACATTACAATCTCAATAATTATTTACAAGCATTTCAAACTTCCTTGTGAGATCAATATCTAAGTCTCCATTAGAGCTCTTATTACTTGAGCGATACGTATACTTGTGTTAATTTTTAAAGGAGATTTTGCAGTTTAAAAGAGTTTTAAAGATAAATTATTTTTATTAAAGTTATTTTTGTTGGGATTACCTTGCATATTAATTATTATATTTGTCGTGTGTATTTTGTGATATTGAAAAATAATTGTAAAATTAACACATTAAATCTACACACATCAAGTTTTTGGCACCGTTGCCGAAGAAAATACTAATTGTGAAATAACACCAATCTGGTGCATCATGTGCCAGTTTCAAAAACAATACTATTTCAAATTGAATGGCGTCCCACTCCAAAAATACTGTGAGATTTGGAATTTTCAACTAGAGAATGTTTGTCAGTTTTGATGCACAAAAGTTGCATGATCGTGTTATGGTGAAGAATATGTTAATCAAAGAAAGGGTGTTTATGAATCGAGGATTCAACATACCGAAGACACGAGTTAAGGAGATCATAGAGCAGAGAGTTTGGGAAGTGCTTTGTTACACTACTGTCGCCGTAGTCATCCCTGTGGTGCAAGAGTTTTATGCAAATCTACATGGAATCAACCAAGGAATTTTCTATGTGCGAGGCAGGTTCATGCAATTCACTCCTTTATGAATAAACGAGATGTTTATGATTAAAAATGTGTCTATCTACCATTACGCAAATTTTAACCCTACAAGAGATAATATGAATGAACTCTATCGGTACCTTATGGATGAAGATGCGAATTGGGAGGCTAGAGATGATGAGAATGTAAATTATTCTTCATCATTTTTAAATCGTACTTCTAAGGCATGAGACTTTCTTATTGCATCAAAATTACTGCATATCATGAAGATCAAGAAGGTGACTAAGGAGAGTGTTATTTTAAATTATTGTATTCAAACCTGAAAACCTTTTGATATTGGAATCATCATTATTAAATCGGTTTTGGATTTGATAGTGAATGGGTATGCAACTAGGCTTGGACATCCATCCACTATTTTCTTACTGTGCAGTCAATAACAAGTAATTTGCGAGAGTTGTGAAAAAGTGCTTCTTCCTTGGAAGCCGATGGATCCAAAAGCCTATTGCAGTTGTATTGGAATGGGAGATGAAGATGATATGAAAGTACTGATGGATCAGGATACCCAGACTTCATCACTTATTCAGCCTTGCTTCAGTTCTAATGCACCTTTGAAGAGGATCAAGAAGAAAGAAAAAGAGGTGCAAAATCATATGGATGCAACAGAGACTAGTTCTGAAATGTTAGATCACATTGATTGAAGACTTAAAGAACATTTTGAGAATACTGGTCGTATTAAAGATGGTTTGGTATGTATGCTCAAGAAACATGCTTGGATTTGGGAGGATTCAACTGATGAGTTTTCTTACTGACCCTTCCACAATGTATGTGCACTACCAACCTATGATAAATTTCCAAGAGGACGAGAGTGAAGAAGTTGTTTGGACTTAGTTTATGCATAGAATCTTTTTGTTTAGTAATGTTTATTTTAGTTGTTTGTTTTCTTGGATTGCATTTACTTTTATTGTTGAAGTATATTGATGTTTGTGTTTGAAATTTTAATGTTTAGATTTTAGTCTTAGGATGATTTGGTTTACTTTAAACACTGAATTAGATGTTTGTTGGCTTGATAAATGTTAGTTTGTAATAGCAAGGATTTTGTATAAATAAGTAAGATTTGTGTTGTTTGTGAAAGATGGATGTTAAAGTAATCTTTAATCATACTTTTAAGGGTTCATTTGAGTTAATTAGAGGTTGTCGTAATATAGTATGAAGCAAATTTTCACTAAAACCAAAATCTGGAAAGATTAAAGAGTTGGTGCATGATGAGCTAGAATGGTGCATGATGCACCATTTTATAGAGTGTTAGCGCATGATGACCCAGATTTGGTGCATCTTGCGCCAAAAACCCAAACACGACTAATTACCTAAAAAATAATGAAATCACACGGACAAGCTCCATTTTCACAGCTTAGGTTATCTCCTACCTCTAAACCTTAAGCTAGAGTTTTACATTTAGAGTGGTAGAGAAGATTTTGGAGGCTAAAAATTATAGATTTCATCTTCTCTTGGTAAGAGCTTCACTTTAACTTAGAAATTTTTTGTTTTCACCATGTATTTTTCCTACATTGTGGAAGATCTGAAATTTAGGATTTCTTGATGAAAAAGCTTGAAGAAAACTCCATGTGAAAAGTTTCTTACCAAATAACCTTATTTGGGGAGTTAAATTTTTTATTTAGTAATTTATTTGGAATTTATTTGGATTTTCCAATATTTTTAAATTGCTCCTCAAGTGAAAAGAGGAAGGCCGTCGGAGTATTTTGATGCATGAAGATTTGTTAACTTTAAGGCCAAACATAGCAGTAATACTCAAATAGAGACCAAAAGATTTATCCAGGAATAGGCGTTTGAAAACCCGGTTGGTGGGATCGAAAGGCTGAACCTTGCCAGAAACTGAGAAAGATTCTGCTACTTTACTACAGTAGCGAATGTTGGGAGTTATATGCTAACCTGAGGTTCACTAAGGGTGATCACATACTTGTTAGAGGTAAACAAGTTGAATTTACTGTTAATCAGATCAATGCTTTTTATGTGCTAAAGAATGTATATCATGATGAGTACGCTGCATTCGTGATGACCGATTCATCACTGGATGAAGTGATCACCTTTTTGATTGATGGAAAAAGACAATGAAAGATTAAAAAATAAAATAGTTAACTTCTCTACTTCCATGTTGACTAGTCAGTCAAAGGTATAACATCACTTCATTTCTCCTAAGTTACTACCAACAAATCATCTTGACTATGTTACAAAAGATAAAGTGGTGTTGAACTATTGCATTCATAACAAGAACGAAATAAATTCTGTTGCACTCATAGTTCATCATGCTTGAAGTATAACTGGTAGCTCTACATCTAGTGGTTTGGGATATCTTGCCCTAATTTTCACTTTATGTAAGCAAACTAGAGTAGAGACCAATATAAATGAAGAAATATTACAACCCCAAAATCCTATTGGGAAGCATATGATTTAAAGAGTTGAATCATTTATTGAATCTCGAGGTGGAAGAAAGGATAGACCATCTACATCAGCTGCAAGAGCATCTGCTTCTCATTCTGCATCACTTGAAAATATTATGGAGCAACTCATGATTCAACAAATGGACATAATTAATATTTAGATTCATATTGGAGAGATTGGAGCAAGAAAGGCTTATAATGATGAATATCAGTAGAGGATATTTCAACATGATATAGATTTTGAGAATGCCATGTTAAGAAATCTTAGCGGGGAGCACAATGTTGAATTTCCTCCTTGCCCCAGATTCAGTCATTATGCTCCTATTCAACATGAAGATGAGGAAGAAGAAGGAGAAGAAGATGAGGAAGAGGAGGAAGGTGATGAAGAGTGATATTTTTATGAGTTTAGTTCAATATGTTTTGATGTTTGTTGGTTATTTGTGATTGAGATGTTATTGACCTCACTTTTGGTTGAGGTCTAGAAACTTCTTTAGTAGCCTAGGTCTAGCCATAGGACTTTCCTACTGACTAGTCTTAGAAAACTAGAAAAGGTACCCTCACCATTAGAAACTCAAAACTCTTCTCTTTACTCAACTTGAAGTTCCACATATTGGTCCTAACCTCTAGCACTTAGTAGGTAAGATCATTATGAGGGAACTCAAGGAGAGTTCCTATTGGGC
>NEWO01000048.1:1741224-1751347 GCA_003013225.1 Phalaenopsis aphrodite
CTGATTTGACATTATAACCAAATGACCTAGAAAACTTGAACTCTGCTGCAACAAGGAGCTTGGAGCTTACATGGTGGGCAGCCCGACCATCTTTAACAGCAAGAGGATCTACACAAATACATCCCTTCCTTAGCTTTAAACAACAAAGCTATAGGATATCAAGGTTGTACATAAATCCTCAAACACATCTTTTAGGCATTTGTACAATCCTGTTGTACAATCGTGTTGTACAATCTAAGCCCTAACTCGCCTTAGGATTCCGAGGTTGTCATTCGTCATGACCTAAATCCTCACATCTTCAAGGTTATTTATGCTGATTGCATCACACAAATGTAAATCCTAATAAATAAAAAAATTGTAGGTTGAAACATCTAAATGATTTCTCTTAAATTGAAGCCAAATAATAGGATAGCTTGGGAAGTCACCGAAGTTCTCCTTCGAATCCGTGACATCCTCTAATGTTTCCTCCTTTGGACTCCAAAACAAAATGTTCCAAATTTGAACCTTCTTTGTCCGATATCTTTGAAATGTCTTTACCATTTGAACTCCTTGAAGGTAAATTTTCTTGATTTTTATCGAGAGTATTCTTAGGTAACTTCAGCTATCTATGATGTAATCAACTATACGGGCTTGCCCTTATAGGAAGCTTTTCCTGAATTCAGCATAATATAAACCTTATTTAATTCCTTATATTAAATAGGGGAACTTTTCGGCCAATACATTGGTTTCGCAGACCAAACAGATGTCATAACTTTCTTTAGTTTATTTGATCAAGCCTCAACCTCAACTCTATTGTTCATCCTTCAGGATAGGTACAGGATTTAAGGTAAAGCGCTCTTTCATCTAAACTATGAAAATTATGGGGTCAGTTTGACTTCATCTTTTTCAAAATTAATTTTTTTTAAAAAAACATCCTTCCGAAGCGGGCAACAAGATTTCAATTCCGTTGACCGACAGCTTCTTACGGGCAAACCCCACACCAAAAAATAGTGTCGATAGCTTCTGGCGACTCCGCTGGGGAAGAAACTTCTCTCTCCATTTAAGTCAAAAAAATATCTTCATACATCGGTAATGCATTCATGTCCCTCATGAATCAAAATTACCTTTCTTCCGTTGGCATACTTTACCCATTTCTGTCTTGGGAAAGTACGGTCAACTCTTTTGAACTTCAGGATCATCTGTTCAACCATCTTTGGATAGAGTGATTCAGAAGGCCATTAAGGACATTCTGATCTTTATATGGGGTAGGACCCGCAATAAGTGTGTAGGTGGACTAGTTCCACCTGGGCGTTGTCTAAAGTGGGTCCCGCACTGGGTCCTAAAATATTTTAATTTTGCAAATTAGACCAAATTGCGTCATACTACGCAAATTTTGTAAATTTTAATCAAATCTTTTTGAAAATTTTGAAATTTTCATTAACCTGGTCTCTAGACTTCCCTTTGTTAGCTTTAGTGTTTGCGCTAAAAATACAACACTTTGGCCATATAACTAACCCTAGCACTTTCTTTTGCGAAGTTCCTGCAATGACCTACCCAAAGCTAACATTCACCTCCAACCTGCCAACAAGCCGCGAGGCCTGCAACTTTGCTACTACCATCAAGTTTGGAACAGGATTTGAAGATCTCGAGGTCACCCTCGGGAAGGCTCCTTTTGTTTTTGTGAAATTTGCTGCTCCAGAAGTACAAGAGCCAGCTGCTGAATTCAACTTGAATTCCCTTGATGACTTTCCTGTTCACAAGAAAATCAAGACCTCTGCTACTGTCACTATAACACCAATAAAGACAGTTGTCCCTGCTGCTAAGGGAAAATAAATCGTGATAATAGAAAATCCGACTGAAGGGTTAGCTGCTTTACCTTCAACTTTCAAAATCTAATCAAGTTCGAAGACTATACCGTTGACCCGGTCTTAGAAAAGAAACCGTAACAGGAAAGCCCGAAAAGCAACTAAAATTCAGATCTCTGAGAAAATACCTACCGAAGAGGAACCTCATCAGAAGGAAGAAGAATTACCAGAAATCTATCCAATGCTGAGAGGAGGCAAATTCTATCTTCTTATGAATACCGATGGACATAAAAATGTCCAAAAGATTGCTGCTACTCTGCCAATCTCTCGTTAACAGAGTAAGGGAAGGAAGAAATTCCATCCCATCTCTCAAGTCAGTACAATTTTTCAACAATTGGTTGTCAAAGAAGGTTGTTCAGTCTATGAGTTACTTAGATGAATGAGACACACAATATCCTCTTGAATGAAAGAAGAGATTCTGAGGAGTATTAAATCCAAACAAAATACATCTGATCATATTTCTGTTTGGTCCCGTTTGGGAAATAGATTTGATACTACAAGACATCGACCCATAAAATCAAGATTGGGTCCAAGAATTTCGCAAAAAATATTTATCTAATACTGTATATGGTATACACAAAGAGGAGCATACTCCTTCTCAACATGTTGATAACTCTGCTAGGACACCTTGTCCTCAACCATCATTATTGAAGAAGAAGATGTGGATACCCAAGGTTGTATCACCGATACAGTCTGATAAACTTGATCAAGAAATAAAATTAGAATCTGAAGTATCTGATATTGTTACAATTATTGCCACTGAAATGGAGAAGGAAACCCCACAAGGTTCTCCAAGAGCAAGTGATATATCACGAATTGAAGAGAAAGTCGAAAAACTTTGAGATGAGATCTATGAGTTAACTCGAGAACATGGAGTCTCCATAAGTGAAGAAGATGAAGACTTTGATTACAGTGACTATCTTGAAGAAGACATCATGTGTATCCATGTTGTTGAAAAAAGAGCTTCTCCATCCTCACGAGATGAAAATGTCGGTGAAGAAATGCAAAGAGCCCTTCTCCAAAAAGATGAACATGTCAGTTCATTGGAGAAAAAGATAGAAGAAATGACCGCCACTATGACTGCTATGGCCGTAATCCAAGGTCAGTCACAAACACCACAGTCAGCATCTCCAAATGTCAATCGACCAGAGGTTATTCACATTACAGAAGAAAGAAGAGAGGTAACATCAGCCAACAAAAAAGAGCAACCAAGAAAAGATTCTACATCAACAACCATACTTGAAAAAGATTTCAAACAAATGGTTGAACAAGTTCGTGATGCCTTAATACAATACAAAGGAGGTGCATTAATTCTAAAGGGTAGACCCTACCCAGAGGAATTTGACACCGTACCCTTTCCTAAGGGTTTTGTGCCTCCGAACATCAGAATATTCGATGGGACCGAAAATCCCAGACAGCATCTAGCACATTTCAGAGCTAATTGTGGTATCACAAGAAGTAATGAAGCCTTGCTTTGCCGACAGTTCGTCACCAGTTTAGCAGGAGTTGCCTTTGACTGGTATGCAGATTTGCCCAACGATTCGGTCAAAACATTTACAGAATTGGAACAGTTATTTATAAAAAGATTCGCCGGCGCCGAACGTCATGTTTCTATTGGAGAACTCATGATCAAAAAACAAAAATCTGGAGAAACTCTGGTAGATTACATTTTGAGGTGGAGAAACCTCAGCATGAAATGTGAACCACAACTACAGGAACATCATGCAATTGAGATTCTACTCAGAAGCATGCAGATTTCATGCTCAATGGACTCACCTTCAAAACCTTCGAGAAGCTACTAAGGAAAGCTAGTACTCTTCAAGAAGATATTAAACATATAGATTCTAGTGAAAAGGCAAAAGTAATCAAGGCCTTTGAAAAGAAATCTGGAACAGTTGCAACCATCGATAAAGGGAAGCAACCAATGAAGATATATGCAGAAAATCCTCGTCCGCCTTCATCTCAACAAACTCAAAAACAGACTAGCCAGTCTAGTCAACAACCATTTCAAGGAGAGCCCTCTCAAAGAAGAAAGGTATCCTTCGCTGAAAGACGGTCGATAGTATATTCTTTAAAAAATGAAGCTATTTCCAAAATGTTCAAGAGTCTGATGAAAAATCCAGAATTCAAACTTCCAGAACCAAAGAAGCCTGAAGAAATTAATAAGAAAAATGAGCCAAATTACTGTCCGTATCACAGAATGTTGGGGCATACAATTGAAGAATGTTTTGTTTTCAAGGATTGGCTTGAGAAGAACAATAAAGAAGGGAATATCTCTATCCCGAAAGAATATTTAAAAGAACCTGAAAAAGGTTCGATAAATGTGATTTCGGCTGAACCAATCTCCCAACTTGATCCTTACACTAAAAAGGACGGATGGAGTTTAACTTGGAACAAGCTCAAGAAAGTCCTGGATTATATAGAGGAATCATCAGAAGGATCTTCCTCATCTGCCAATGATGGATGGGATACAACAAGGAGCAAATCCTCCAAGAAAATGATAAAACAAATCCAGAACGCTTCCAGACAGACTACATATCAGAATCTTCAGTCCGTCAGATCAGAGATGGAAACTTCGTCACAAGAAACTTCGTCATTAAAATCAAAGAAGATAAAGAAAAAGAAGAATTTTGTTGATAGCACTAGGGGTAGGATAGGGGCTGCCTCTGCTAGATATGTTGTCTCGGATTCGGAAAAGAAAATCCTCGAACCCTTGACTTTGTATGATTATCTTTTTGTCCCTCCACGACCTGATGAATGTAATGATAATGATGTTGGCTACATTTTTACTATTTTTGGTGATAACGTAAATAACTAAACTAATATCGATCTCGATCCTCAAAATGATCCTCAAATCATACTTGAGTCTAATACGTTCAATACTAAAGAAGACTTCGACGATACTGCTTACAAAAGTACCGGAAGTGAGGAACCAATCCTCAAGTGCCATGGCACGCCGTTAATAATCAACTTGGAACTTTTTGATAAAGAAGATACATTGGAAGATTCAACACAACATCTTAAGAAGAAATCACAGAAATAAATTTAAGGAGCGAAAAAGTGTTACCTCCAAGAACAGCTCCAACGGATAAAGGAAAACAAATTGTAATTCAAGAAGAGTTAACTGCACCTCCACCAGTGGAAAAACAACACGATCAAGATAAAGCCACAGGAACAGATAAAGTGGATTACAACGTGCTAGCACATCTTAGGAAGTTGCCGTCCTGACTAAGCATCTATGACGCTCTGATCCTGTCAAAAGATAAGGAGGAAAGCTCTAGTTATAGCTTTGCTTGATCCAGAGATTTGCTTAGATCAGTTGGCCAGTACATCCTCAGATGAAGTTTGCCAGTTGAAAGAACAAATCTAGAGTAACCTTCACAGATGACGATTTACTACTTGGTACAGCTGACCACAATAGACCACTCTATATTTCCGTCAACATCGACAGATTTGTGCTGTCCAGAGTTTTAGTGGATCCTGGAGCATCCCTTAACTTGATAAGTTTACGAACACTAGCTTATCTGGACATCGAAGCCCAAGAGCTTACAACAGACAAAATGATGATAAGAGGGTTAAACCAAAAAGGAGAAAGAGCCCTTGGATCAATTACATTACTTATGAAGGTTGGAAAACTAGCAACAATCACAAAATTTCATATCATCGACGCCAAGACCTCTTTCAACGCTCTACTTGGTCGACCTTGGATTCATGAGAACAACATGGTTCCATCGTCTCTACACCAATGCATCAAATACTGCAAAAAAAACAAGAATATTGCATTAAAGGAGATCTACAGCCATTTTCAATACATGAGGTTGGTATTCATGAAGATGCTGCTTATTATACACTTCCAAAGAAAACTATCTTCTCCCGAGAAGTTACAACAAATAAAAATTCAGAAAAAGAACAAAAAGGAGACCATTCAACAACCTCCTTACAACATGATGGTGAAGGTTCTTTTAGTTCACGCACTCGAGATCGAGGCTGGGATGTGGACGAAGAAGAGCCAATACAATTGTTGAAAAGACTAAGCTGATCATCAACATTGGTGATGAAGACAGTTCCTAAGACGAAATAATGATGACAAAATAAAAGAAACCTCAGTACAGGATCTCCTGAGAAGATGATGAGAAAAGCGAATATGAGACGATGTACGATCGGATAAACCACTATGTGAACACCTTGAATCTCACTCCGATCCTTCCTCAAAAGGTTGAAATTTTAGAGGTTAAGGAAGTCCCTTGTGCTGGTTCAAAGCCGATCAAGTTTTAGTGTGCTTCTACTCCTGTAAACTTTAAAAATCATGTAAATTTGGATGATCCTAATGAATTAATGGAATCACCTTTTGGTTATTTCTCGCCTTATGTGCAAAAGTTAATTCAACAGGGATATTTACCTAAGCAAATGTCAAAAGACAAACTACAATTTTTTGAGAAATTATGGAATGATAAAAATCGCACTCGAAAATTGAAAGAGGGTCTTGGATTTGGTACAGTGGGACCAGTCGATGATTCAGAATTTTGCATGGTTGTTTTTGGTGAGAATTGCCTCGATATAGAGGATGATTCTTTCGATCAGCTAGTGGAAGATGCTCCTCCAGAATTTGAGGAACAAATCAATTCAACTATCGATGAACTAAGAGAAGTAAATCTCGGGATTGAAGAACATCCCCTACCAACATTTATAAGTTCTCTACTCAATAATGAAGAATCTTCATAGTTGGTCGAATTGTTAACAGAATTCAAAGATTGCTTTGCCTGGAGTTATGATGAAATGCCAGGATTGTCAATGGAAGTTGCAGTTCATAAACTCTGGGTAGAAAATAATATAACCCCAATAAAACAAGCCCCAAGGAGAATGCGCCTCGAAATTCAATAGCAAGTCATCGTCGAAGTAAAGAAATTGATAGATGCTAATTTCGTACGAGAAGAACAATATCCCACATGGATAGTTAATATTGTTCCAGTTAAAAAGAAAAACGGATAGATACGAGTCTGTGTCAACTTCAGAGACTTGAATGAAGCATTTCTGAAAGATGAGTTTTCACTTCCAATACCAGAAATGATGGTGAATATTGCTTCAACACATGAAATCTTCTCCTTCATGGACGGATTATCAGGATACAACCAAATAAAGATGGCTCCTGAAGATGCAACACTTACAGCTTTCAGAAAACCGATCGGAACTTTCTGCTACACAGTAATGTCGTTTGGTTTGAAGAACGCCGGAGCAACATGCCAACGAGCAATGACAAGGATTTTTGATGACCTCATTCACAATCAAGTAGAATGCTACGTGGATGATTTGGTCATCAAAAGTAAACAAAAATTAGACCATTTGTACGATTTGAGGAACGTTTTTGAATGATTACGACAATATAATCTCAAGATGAATCCCCTAAAGTGCGCATTTGGTGTCACTTCTGGGAAGTTCCTTGGATTTGTTGTTCGTCATCGGGGAATCGAGAACGACCCGGAGAAGATTAAAGCTATCTTGGAAATGCCTCCCTTTAAAACTTTGAAACAATTATGTTCCTTTCAGGGGAGGTTGACATATCTGAGATGCTTTATTTCTAACCTCTCAGGTAGGTGTCAGCCTTTCTCGGCATTGGTTAAAAAGGACGCCAAATTTATTTGGGAAGAAAAATACCCGCAGGCTTTTGAGGACGTTAAACAATATTTAATGACACCTCCTATTTTGGCAGCCCCTGTCCCAGGGAGACCTTTGATACTTTATACCATGGCTTTAGATTACTCGCTCGGAGCTTTACTAGCCCAAGTTAACAACGAGGGCAAAGAAAATGCACTATATTACCTGATTCGTCGTCTAATACCGACGGAGATAAGGTATCCACCAATTGAGAAGCATTGTTTAGCTTTAATTTTTGCAGCCCAGAAGCTTAAGCATTACATGCTTTCTCACAAGGTAACTCTGATTTCAAGAACTAATCCGTTGCAATATTTAATGACACGACCAACACTCTCCGGACGTCTAGCAAGATGGTCGATGATATTATTGCAATTCAACATAACATTTGTTCCCCTGCGTTCTATCAAGGGACAGATACTAACAGACTTTCTTGCTGCACACCCGTTACCAGCTGGGTCCCCACTCAATGACGAGTTACCAGACGAATAAATTATACAAACAGATTCTGATAGTGCACAACACTGGGAGATGTACTTCGATATGCTTCTTCAGCCAGAAAAGAAAAATGCTCGGGCACAATCATACCAGGCAAAGCAGGAGTTGGTTTGATTTTCATCACTCCAGACAAGGATGTGATGAGATTCTCATACCACTTGACAGAGCCTTGCACCAATAATGAAGCAGAATACGAAGCTTTAATTACAGGATTAGAGTTGACAATCTTAATGGACGTAAAAGATATTACACTCTACGGTGACTCCCAACTCATCATTCAACAAATTGCTGGACAATACATAATTTTGAAGCCCAGACTGTCAGAACATTACCAGTACATGATGAAACTGCTGGAGCAGATTCCCAATGTGACTTTCTATCAGATTCCTCGGGTAGATAATGCGCATGCCGACGCTCTAGCAAAACTCGCTAAAGAATTGGCATGTCACCCGGAGGATTCCATAGAAATCACTGTAAAGGGCAGACAAGTTCTATCCAATATTGTCATGGAAACCCTACATAAACTTAAAAAAGAAGAAGACACAATAAATGCGATTATAAATATCAACGAAGACTAGCGGAAGCCATTGATGGAATATTTGCATACTGGAAAGCTGCCAGAGGATAAGTCCGAGGCAAACCAGATTACAAAGTGAGCTTTGTCATACACTCTCATAAATGGTGTTCTCTATAGGAGATCGTTCGATCAAATGTGGCTATGGTGTTTGATCAGAGCCGAGGCACAGGATATTGTCAAAGAAATACATGTCGGATTGTGTGGTGCTCTCCAGTCAGGACCAAAGATGAAAATGAAAATCAAAAGTCTCGGATATTATTGACCAACAATAATGACTGACTGCATGAATATAGCAAAAAAATGTCATCAGTGTCAGATACATGGAGTGGTCTTACACCAACCATCGAATGTGCTACACCCAACTATTGTCTCGTGGCCATTCGAGTTTTGGGGTACGGACATAGTGGGTCTGATAGATCCTCCATCCTCCAAAGAACATAGATTCATACTTGCAGTGACAGACTACTTCTCTAAATGGGCAGAGGCAGTTTCACTACGAGAGATTACAGCTCATCATGTCCTACAGTTCTTCAAAGACCAAGTGGTTTACCGTTTTGGTGTACTTCGAAGAATTATCTCTGATAACGGGACATTTTTTAAGAGCACAAAAATCAACAACTTCGTTTGAAAACACGGGATAGACTGGAGATACTCCACAATTTATTATCTGAAAGCAAATGGGTTAGCTAAAGCCTTCAACAAAACACTTGTACAAATTTTGAAAAAAAAATTTCAATGAAAATAAACGAGACTGGCACAATAAACTGTTAGAAGCTCTGTGGGCCTACCAAAGGATGTTCAGAACTCCCACTCAATGTACACCTTACATGCTCGTGTACGAGTCAGAGGTCGTACTACCATTAGAAATACAGACGTCGTCTCTCAGAATCTCCATTGTAAACCAACTTACAACTAAAGAAAATGCAAAGCTCAAACTTGAAGAACTTGAAAGTCTCGAAGGAAAACGCCTACAAGCACAACAACATCTGGAGCTATACCAAGCAAAGATGATACGAGCTCATGACAAACTGGTCCGTCCAAGAACATTTAAAATTTGGGACCTGGTCCTTGTTCTCAAAAGACCTATTCTTGCACGTCGCAAGATAGGTGGAAAATTTGAGCCGACTTGGGAGGGACCATTTGTCATTGAGAAGGTCTACGCCAGAGGAGCTTACCAACTCATCAATTCTCGAGGAGAAATGCCTATGCTTCCAATAAATGGACGATACTTAAAGGCCTACTACGCGACATGATGATGCTTGTCGCTGTTAGTTTGTCGCGTACATATTAAAATTTTTGTGAACTTCAGATAGTTCTGGGGTTATTTAAATCAGTCTGATAACTCTGATTTACTACTTTTAAAAAAAAATTGATCCAATAATTTCAATTTTTTCATCGAATCAGTTCGATACTTCTGATTCATAACTTTTCAAAATTGATCCGCTAATTTCAATTTTCACATCAAATCAGTTCGATACTTCTGATTCATAACTTCTCAAAATTGATCTGATAATTTCAATCTTCATATCAAATCAGTTCGATACTTCTGATTCAT
>NEWO01000048.1:1757894-1787701 GCA_003013225.1 Phalaenopsis aphrodite
TTTATTTATGCTTCTATTTACATACCTGCATAAAAAATATAAAATTGCATAAATCACCCCCACAACATTTCAAAAATATAAGACAACTCAAAACTTAATCACAAACATCACAAAAAATATAACTTCAACTAAATTAAAACGTCTCTATTGGAAAATCAGGAACCCTCGGAGGAGGTAACCTACGGTTGCTAATGAGGTTTTCCACAGTTTAAATGAAATTACGGAACTCATTAAGTTGAATTTAGTAAATTCATTTGGACTAAGTAATTCCAATAGAAAATAGTGGTGCCGGGACGATGGAACCGTGGGATCTTGACCGGTGTCGCTTTAATCAACTTTAATATGCCCATAATAAAATTTAAAGAACTTTAACCATAAGGTCACCTGATTTGACATTATAACCAAATGACCTAGAAAACTTGAACTCTGTTACAACAAGGAGCTTGGAGCCTAAATGGTGGGCAGCCCGGCTATCTTCAACAACAAGAGGATCTACATTAATACATCCTTTCCTTAGCTTTAAACAATAAAGCTATAGGATATCAAGGTTGCACATAAATCCTCAAACACATCTTTTAGGCATTTGTACAATCCTGTTGTACAATCTAAACCCTAACTGGCCTTAGGATTCTGAGGTTGTCATTCGTCATAACCTAAATCCTCACATCTTCAAGGTTATTTGTGCTGATTGCTTCACACAAATGTAAATCCTCATAAATAAAAAAATTGTAGGATGAAACATCTAAATGATTTCTCCTAAATTGAAGCCAAATAATAGGATAGCTTGGGAAGTCACTGAAGTTCTCGTTCGGATTCGTGACATCCTCTAATGTTTCCTCCTTTGGACTCCAAAATAAAATGTTCTAAATTTGAACCAATCCCCTTTACACTTCTTAGTCCGATATCTTTGAAATGTCCTTACCATTTGAACTCCTTGAAGGTAATTTTTCTTGATTTTTATCAAGAGTATTCTTAGGTAACTTCAGTTATCTATGATGTAGTTAACTATAGAGGCTTGCCCTTATAGGAAGCTTTTCCTGAATCTAGCATAATATAAACCCTATTAAATTCCTTATGTTAAATATGGGAACTTGTCGGCCAATACATTGGTTTCGCAGACCAAACGGATGTCATAACTTTCTTTAATTAATTTGATCAAGCCTCACCCTCAACTCTTGTGTTCATCCTTCGGGATAGATACAGGATTTGAGGTAAAGCGCTCTTTCATCTAAACTATGAAAAGTATGGGGTCAGTTTGACTTCATCTTTTTCAAAACTAAAATTTTTTTAAAATACGTCCTTCCGAAGCGGGCAACGGGATTTCAATTCCGATGACCGACGGCTTCTTACGGGCAAACCCCACACTAAAAATAGTGCCGACAGATGTGTTGCACTTTAATTTAAAATAATTGTAGTAAAGACTTTTATTTTTAGTTGTGGTAGTAATTATAAATTTTTACTTTTCAAACATTTTTAGTATTTTCAGTTTTTTTTAATTTTTTGTATTTATGTTTTTAATTCTTAGCAAATTCTTTAGAATAGATTGTGTCTCTTTTAATGCTTTAAAGCCTGTATGTATGTGTTTAAAGTTACTACCTGCAGTATACTAGAGCACTGTTTCATAATCAGAAATGTTTTACAGATCAGTTCTTTTTTTCATGCATCACCTATTAAGTTTTGTACTAAAACACTTTTAAAATTGCTTCAAAACTTAAGTTTTGGGGAAAAAATTTCTTCTAAATAAAGTAAACTAAATTTTATTTGTTCTCAATTAACTATATTTTTAAAATTAAATTAACATGACCTGGGATATTGAGATTAAACTTTAAATGACTATATTTGTTTTTATAAATATTATGGTAAATTTAGGTAAAAAGTTTTTAATAATGAAGGTCAATTCTAAAGTTAAAGATCTTTGGTATGATAGGATAAGACTATGTTTTCTATTTAAAGTAAAGGAAATAGTATTTTTGAAGTGCTAAGAATTTTAGAGTTTCATGTAAGAAGAAAAGAATGAGACTTTAAGAAAAATCATAAACTAATATCAAATTTTTAAGTGAAGAAAGGTGAGGAGTTATAACTTTAAGAAGAGGATAGTGAAGTTCAAAACTATTAAAGGCTATCCAGATATAGTAATCCACACTTGAAAAAGAAAAAAAAGGATTGAAAATATCCTAAAAGAGAAAAAGAGAAAAAAAAAGAAAAGAAAAGAAAATAAAAGAAAAATAAAGTGAGGAGAAGCTTGAGGAAATGTTTAATAAAAAATTGGCTTCACTTGAATCAACTTAAGGAAGGAGCTTTATTACATGTTCTAAACTTGTAGTGGAGTATCAGTAGTATTACCAATATAGCTTTCATGAAGTTCTTTTTCATATGAATATTCTAAATGTCCTTAATATGACAAATTACAATTCTTCTTGAAATGAATATAAATTCAAAAATCTTAAACTTGATTACTAAGTACTCTTAGACTTAAAATTTGAATATAAGTTATTAAAGGTTTTTCTTAAATTTTGTTATTCTATTTATTAAACTAAAGTATAGAAGTCATGAGTGAATCTCTATCCTAAGTCATATGCTTTTATGTAATGAAAGTTTCACTTGAGGACAAGTAACATTAAATTTTGGGGGAAATTGATACAATAAAATAATAGGTTGCTTTAAGTATTTATTTTATACCTATTTTGGTGATATTGCACTTTATATAAACGTATTTTTTTATTTTTTTTGCAGGTATATTCTTTTTAGGAATTTGGAGCAAAAGTAGCAAAAAGGATACAATATGGAGCCAAAACAGCGAATTTTGGGAATCTGGCGCATTATGTGCCGTTTGAGAGAGCGTTGGTACATGATGCGTCAAATCTGGCACCAGATGTGCTAGAGATGACTTTTTACGAGTTAAGGCGGTTCAAAACGAATTTTGCGTGAATTTTCAAAGGGACACTTGTTCGAAACACGTATTGGAGTAATTCAACACATCAAGTTTTTGGAGTCACTATCAAGGAAGTAACGAAAAGTAGTAGTAGTAGGTTACTTTATAATTTATAGTATTTTTATTTTAAAAAAACAAAATAAAAAAAGTATGTTGGTAGTTTAGTTTGAACAATTTCTTATTTAAGTGTATTTGCTTATTTTAAATTACTTGTTTTATTTGTTTATGTGTAGTGTAAGATCTGAAATTTAGTACCTTACAATTCTGAATTAGAAAGAAATATTAAAAAATTTGAAAATAACAAAAAGAGATAAATTATATTAGTGAAATGGCTTGCAATTTGAGTAATGTTGGAAATGAAAATGAACATCATCAGAGACCTTTAATTGATTATTCTAATTCTATTGGAGATGAAATTCATTTAAGTATAGAAAACACTGCTGTAGCTGCCAATTCATTTGAGATTAAACCTTATATAATCCAAATGGTTCAAAATAATCAGTTTAGAGGAACACCAACTAAAGATCCTAATTTACACCTTGCTTATTTTTAGAATTGTGTACTACATTTAAAAATGATAAAGTGTCAAATAATGTCATCAGACTTCGAGTTTTTTCCTTTTTAAGTAATGAATAAAGCTAAGATGTGGTTATAACTCGTTAACACATGGATCTATTAGAACTTTGGCAGATTTGTCACAAAAATTCATATCTAAGTATTTACTATGTTCAAAAACTGTTGAGCTTAGGAATGATATTAAATTTTATCTTCAGTTTAAAGGGGAATCAATTTATGAAGAATGGGAAAGATTTAAAGATCTCCTTAAAAAGTGTCCACACCATGCGTTGCTAGATTGGATAATAATACAAAATTTTTATAATGGGTTGGTTGGATCTCTTAGATCTATAATAAATGCTGCTGCTGGAGAATCATTAATGTCAAAACTATTTGATGAAGCACATTCATTAATTGAAGAGATTGCTACTAATAATTTTCAATGGCCCTGTGAAAGTGTAAATTCAAAAGAGTAGCGAGTATTCATGATTCTGATGCAATATCTATGTTAGCTGCACAAATAGCTATTATATCAAAGAAGATAGATCAATATTGAATGAATTATTCTCAGACATCACCTGTGTTTGAGGAAAATTCATTGGGACAAATGATAGAAACTCAATCTTCTTGTGGGACCTTAAATGCAAAAAATAATCATTCTAATAATTATTATGCCAATTATTATAATCTTGATTGGAAGAATCATCCAAACTTTAGTTGGAGTAACAATAATTCTAATGTTGTAAATCCACAATGGGGAAAAAATACTGTAAACCCATTGGAAACTCCAAAAATCAAGGAAATCCAACTAATAAACCTTATTACCCTTCAGGATTTAATAATTTGCAAAGTAAAGAGAAAAATTTATCAATGGAGGAATCGATATTGCAAATGGGAAGTCAATTACAAAATCCAGGAGCTGCTATTAGAAAAATAGTAAATTAATTTCGATGTATTGCTACCGTACTTAGCAATAGACCTCCAGGAACATTGCGTAGTAATGTTGAAGTAAATACTAAACATTAGAACAAAGAGCAAAACTAAAGCTATTCAACTAAGAAGTGGAAAAGAATTAGAAAACGGAGTTCAAAAAGAAGTTAAACTTGAAAAATATGAGGTGTTAAAGGAAAAATCGGGTGAAGATTTTTATTTTAAGTTAGAGTGTCCTATTAAACCAATGAAAATTGCTGTAGAAAGACCACCACGTTCATTTACTCAAAAATTGAAGCAGAAAAATAAAGATAATTAATTTTCTAAAATTTTAGAAGTACAGAGGAAATTAACAATAAACATTCCATTTGTTGAAGCTTTGGAACAAATGTTAAGCTATTTGAAGTTCATGAAGGATATACTTAATAAGAAAATGAAGTTTTTAGATAATGAGACTGTTGCAATGTAATTCAGAAAAAGATTCCTGAAAAACGTAAAGATCCTCAATGTTTTACAATTCCTTGTACTATTAGGGAATGATTTTATAGAAAAGCTTTACGTGAATTAGGAGTCAGTGTTAATATTATGTCGTTATTAATTTTTAGAAGGCTAGGCTTAGGAGATATTTCACTTACAATTGTAATTCTTCAGTTAGCTGATCCTTCGATTACCTATCCTAAAGGAGTTATAATAAATGTTTTGGTAAAACTTGATAAAATTTTCTTTCTTGTGGACCTTATTGTATTTTATATGGAGGATAATAAAGATATTCCTATTATTTTAGGAAGACATTCTTTGCCACTAGAAGAGCTTTGATAGATGTGCAGAATAGAGAAATAACTATGAGAGTTAGTGATCAAGAGGTTACATTTAATATTCCAAAATCAATGAGATACTCTGGAAAAGATCAAGAGAATGAATGCTTCATAATGTATATTAATGAGTTTTTAAGACATAAATATTTCAAAAAGACATTTGATGTAAATTTAAAAGGGAATGTAAGGAATATCAAGATGAGTATAAAATTCAAGATGAATTTCTTAAAGTGAGTAAAGAATATTTGGATTATGTTCAAAAAAATTTTGAGATATTTGACCCTGCAGAAAGTAACATGAATTTGATTTCATCTATTGAGAAACCTCCTGAACTAAAACTGAAAACACTTCCTATAAAGTTAAAGTATGTGCTCTTAGGAGATTTATCTATAGTACCTGTTATAGTATCCTCATAATTAACTGATGAGCAAGGACGACAGTTGCTGGAAATGTTGAAAAGATATAAGAAAGCCATTGGATGGACATTAGCTAATATTGAAGGAATCAGTCTTTCAAATTGTATGCATAGAACTTTATTAGAAGATATAAATGATCCAAGAGGTAATCTTCAAAGGAGATTATATCCAAAGATGAAAGAAGTTGTTAAGAAAGAAATTTTAAAATGGTTGAAACACTAAGAGTAAAAATATTTTTAATTAAAAATTATGAAACACACTGAGCTTCACATTGAGGTAAAGCGATTGCTTTAATCCATTTTGAAACAGAATCCACTGCAATCAAAATATAAATATTTCCGAATGAAGGTAGAAATGGTTCAATAAAATTCTATCCCTTGGCATAAAAAAATTTTAATTTCTGAGTTAAAATTTAGAGGAATTTCCTTTATTCTTGAAATACTACCTACTCTCTCACACTGATGACATGTTTTTTTATGTATATTTTAACATCTCTAAATAGAGTCGGTCAATAAAATCCAAATTGAAAAATTTTATGAAACGTTCTTTCATTTCCAAAATGTCCTCCAAATTCAAAATCATGACATTTTTAAATAATTTCCCGATTTTTTTTGTAAGGCACACATCGTCTCACTACTAAATATTTGCATTATTTATATAAATAAGGGTAATCCCATAAATAAGACTTTGCATCATAAATGAATTTCTTTTCCTGTTGTTTTATTAACCCATATGGTAAAATATCACAAAAAATATATTTTACAATATCAGCATACCAAGGTATTTCCCATCCTTTTACAGTATAAAGTTGTTCATCAGGAAATGTTTCATTAATTTCTTTTTCCAAATTGAGTATTTCTTCTTGTTCTAACCTAGATAGATGATCAGGAATTTCATTATCAACCCCTTTTTTATCGACTATTACAAAATCAAAATCTTCCATCAAAAGTACCCATCTAATTAAACTTGGTTTCACATCCTTCTTTTGCATTAAATATTTAATAGTTGAATGGTTAGTATGCATAATATATTTATCTACGAACTCTCTTTCAGTGGTGGGGTTGTTAATCTGAGTATCATTAAGAGTCTTACTAGCAAAGTATATAACTTTAAAATTCTTATCATATCTCTGCCCTAAAACAACTCCAATTGCATAATCACTAGCATTACACATTAATTCAAAAGGTTTCTCCTAATTAGGTGAAACAATTGTAGGAGCAGTGAACAATTTTTCCCGTAAGGTTTCAAAGGCTTTAAGGCAATCTTGGTCGAAGTCAAATTTTAGATATTTTTCCAGAAGTTGGCAAAAAAGTTTAGTAATTTTTTAAAAACCTTTAATATATCGCCTTTAAAATCCAGTATGTCCTAAAAAACTCCTAACTCCTCTTACTGTGGTAAGTGGAGGTAGGTGATACACTGAAAATATATGCATTTTTAGACCCATATTTTATACATATTTTTTGTGATATTGCACTTTAATGGAAGGTATTTTGATGTTTTCTTGCAGGTTGTTGATTTTTAGGGCTTAAAGCAAAAATGAAGCAAAAATGATGAAATTTTGAGTCAAAATGATGTTTTTGAGGAAATACAGTGTCGATGGAGCAAAACAACTGAAAGTTAAAGGATTTTTACTCATTACTTATGGCGCCAGACTAGCACCGACGGCGCCAAAGGCAGTTCAGACCGTGTTTATAGAAGGTTCGATGTATTTGGACTATTTTTGATGAGTTTTTGGAGCCACCTCTTGGAGAACTGACCTTAGTCTTTATTTGGGGCTGAATTACATCAGAAAAGGGGCTCTTCTATGTTCATTTTTTGCTCTACAACATTCCACCATGCTTTCTTTCCATAATTCATCTTCACTCAACTACTTATTGGAGTGAATTAGTATTTTTGCTTTCATAGTTTAGAGTTTTTGTGGTGAGACTTAGTGTGAAACTTTCTGTAAGAGTTTTGGACAAGGAGAAAAGTGAGAGAGTTCTTCTTCTTGCATTTCTAAGGAAAGGCTAAAAATGATTTGCTTTGAGAAATAGTTCGAGATAAGTTTGTTTATTTATTTAGTGTTGCATGAACTTTCTTTTATATATGAAATTTGGGTTTTGTCGAATCTTTCTCATGAAGTCTGAGTAGTTTCCTTTATGTTTCCCTCTACTCTAAGATATGGAGAAGTGATGAGATAAAATGAATGTGACATAATTAAAATATAAAATGAATTGTGATGATTTTTAAACTCCGAGCTTAATTTACCTTTTAATCTGGCCAATTAATTTGTTGAAATATGTTGTCAAACATATGATCCGGGAAATGAAGTATGCGTTCTACAACAGAGTGAGGATCACATTTGATTTCATGAAGGAGAAATTCATTTATGAAATTAAGTGCAAATAAATAGTAAAATATTCTTTGTTGGGTGTAGAATTGGAGAGTTTTTAGGGTGACAGAATAAGATCCTCAATTTGGTCTTACTCTTTAAAAACTAAAGCGAGAGTTAGCCTTCGGGTGAAGGGAAATGGGAGCTCTAGAGTGGGAGCTGGTATCCTCCTAGCCTAGCCACCGATATAGGCACTAAACCTAAGATTAACCAATGATATTCTATGCACTGTATCTCGGTAGAGAATTAAAATTTTTCCTATTTGGCACAATACATATTATAAACATTTATCTCATCTTATTTCGCCATAAATTCATTGTAGTGAGAAGAATGATTTTTCACATAAGAAACCTTCAATATATAAACATATTTAGTAGATTAGTAGTTATTAATGAAAATTTGCATTTCAGTTTTACTAAAGTTAAGTAATTTAGTTTGTTTAACTTATCAACATTCAAAATTAATGACAGTGATTTCGTTTGATTTTCTGTAAATTTCCTGGTTGATATTTAAGGCTTAAATAGAAAATCCATTATTACTTGATAACAATACGTATGCTTACGTATAATCTCATTATTAATTACCTAAAATTATATATCTTTTACACAACTTACTTTTTAAACAATGATCAAGTTTTTGGCGCAGTAGTGGTGTCAACTTAAAAAATCCTTACATATAAAAAATCGGGATCAAGTTTTTTGCGTCATCGCCGGGGAAGGTAATGGTTAAATTTAATTAAATTAAATAGTTTTGATAAATTAGGAAAATTAAAGAATATATATATACTATAAAAATATATAAAAACAAAAAAAAAGGTATAAAAAAAATCCAAAAGGAAATTTAAAAAAGATTGTATTTTTAAAGAATTTTGCTGAGCTTACTTTTTTTGGTTATATGATATATTATATCAGAAGGTTTAGTACCTTACGATTCAGAATTAGAACGTACTATTAGAAAAATTCAAAAACAACAAAGAGAAATTAAGAATTTGAAAAAAATGGCGAATATTATAGAAAATCTAATAAAGGAGAATGGACAAAGACTTTTAAAAGATTATGTGAATCCGACAGTAGATGAACTTCATTTAACTATTCAAAATCCTATTGTTGCTAGTAATTTATTTGTGCTTATACCTGCTTTTATCCAAATAGTTCAAAATAATCAGTTTGGAGGATCACATACTGAAGATCATAACTTAAATCTTGCTAGTTTTCTTAAAATTTGTCCTACATTTAGAAATGATGGAGTGTCTAATGATGTTTTTAGGCTTAGAATTTTTCCTTTCCATTAAAGGATAAAGGCAAGACTTGGTTAAATTCATTAGCACGAGGATCTATTAGAACATGGGAAGAACTATCGAAAAAATTCTGGGCTAAATATTTTCTACCCTCGAAAACCTCTAAGCTTAGAAATGATATTACATCTCTTTATTAGTTTGAAGGGGAATCGATATATGAAGCCTAGGAAAGATTTAAGGATCTTCGCAAAAAATGTCCACACCATGCTTTACCAGATTGGTTAATAATTCAAATATTTTATAATGAATTAGTAAGATCAGTAAGATCTATCATAGATGCTGCTGCGGGTGGATCATTAATGTCAAAACCTTTTGATGAAGCATATTATTTAATTAAAGAAATGGATACTAACTATTTTCAATGACCCTCTGAAAGAGTAAATCATATGATTGTAGCTAGTATTCATGAATCTAATGCAATGTCTATTTTGGCATCACAAATTGCTGCTATTTCTAAAAAGATTGATCAAATAAGAGTGAACTATTCTCAAATACCTCCAGTATTAGAGGAAAATTCGCTAGGACAGATTATTGATACTCAACCATCTTATGAAAACGTAAATGTTATAAATAATCAAAATAACAATCCATATTCTCACTATTTTAACCCAAGATGGAAAAATCACCCTAATTTTAGTTACAATAATTATAATAATTCAGTGAATCCATTTGGAAATCTGAATAATCAAGGAAATCTTATTGACCTTATTATCCTCTATGATTTAACTTCAATCCTAACACACAAGTTAAGGAAAAGAAGTTAACGATGGAAGAAGTGATGTTGAATATGGGAAATCAAATATAAAATCAAGGGGCTGATATTAGAGATATTTAAAATCAATTAGGACATATTGCTACTGCACTTAATAACAGACCTTGTAGAATTATTCTGAGTATTGTGCAAGTTAATCCAAAAGATCAAAATAACGAGCAAATTAAAGCTATTCAATTACAAAGTGGAAAAGAAATAAAAACAAGGATCCAAAGAGAAGCTGAAGTTAATGAAGACAAGGAAAAAAAGGAAAATGATCAACAGGAAAAAGAAAAAACACAGGTTCTTTTTGAAAAACCAACACCTCTGTTTTCTCAAAGACTGAAGCAGAAGAATAAAGATAAACAATTTATAAAATTTTTGGAAATCCCTAAGAAGTTAACCATAAATATTCCTTTTGTTGAAGCTTTGGAACAAATGCCAAGTTATGTGAAATTTATGAAGGATGTACTAAAAAAGAAAAAAAAATTATAGATCATGAGACTGTTGCACTCAGTAGAGAGTGTAGTGTTATTATTTAGAAAAAGCTTCCTGATAAACTAAAATATCCTAGTAGTTTTATTATACCTTGTGCAATTGGTGAAAAGTTTTTTGGATAAGCTATATGTAATTTAGGAGCGAGCATCAATCTTATTCCCTTATCAATTTTTAAACATTTAGATTTGAGAGAAATTTCCCTTACTACCGTAACTCTTTAGTTAGCTAACCGATCAATAACTTATCCAGAAGTTATAGAGGATGTACTACTAAAAGTGGATAAATTTATTTTCCTTATCGACTTTATAGTATTGCATATGGAGGAAGATAAAGAAATTCCTATTATTTTAGGGAGACCATTTCTTGCAACAGGAAGAGCTGTAATAGATGTACAAAAAGGAAACTTAATAATGAGAGTTAATGATCAAGAAGTGAAGTTTAAAATAGCCAAAGCTATAAAATATCCTGCAATAGAGAAAGATAATGAATGTTTCAGGATGGAAGTAGTTGATTATCTAAGTAATAAACAATTTAAGAAAAATTCAAAGATAAATTTAAGCAAGGAGAAATTTTTAAAATGAAGATGAAATTAAAGAAGAAGATTTGGATTATATTCAGGGCAAATTTGAAACGTTAGACTTGATGGAAAATGATAGTAAAAATCTTACTCTTTTAAGTATTAAACCACCTGAACTTGAATGAAAGATAGTGCCTACCCATTTAAAGTATGTTTTTAGGAAAGTCATCTACATTGTTAGTTATTATATCTTCTGAGTTAACTGAGATTTAAGAACAAAAGTTGATAGAAATGTTAAAAAAGTATAAAAAGGCTTTTGGATGGACTTTAGCAGATATTAAAGGAATTAGTCCTTCAATTTGTATTCATAAAATTTTATTAGATGAACAGCATGAACCTAAAGCAAATCCTCAGAGAAGATTATACCCAATAATGAAAGAAGTTGTTAAAAATGAGATTTTAAAATGGTTAGATGCTAGAATTATATATCCCATTTCAGACAGTGTTTGGGTAAGCCCAATTCACTGTTTCCCAAAAAAAGGAGTGACTATTGAAGAAAATGAGAAAAATGAATTAATATCAATAAGACAAGTAAATGGTTGATGAATTTGCATTGATAATAGAAAATTAAATATGACCATCAGAAAAGATCACTTTCCTTTACCCTTTCTAGACAAAATGTTGGATAGATTGGCTTGGAATAAGTATTATTGTTTTTTAGCTGGATATACTGGTTATTACCAAATTCTAATTGCTCGAGAGGATCAAGAGAAAATAATGTTTACAAGCCCATATGGAACATTTGCTTTTTGTAGATAGCTTTTTGGACTATATAATGCACCTGCAACATTTCAAAGATGTATGATGTCAATTTTTAGTAATTTTATAAAACATGGAATGGTAATGTTTATGGATGATTTTTTCGTATTTGGAACTTTATTTGAATTATACCTTAATAATTTAGAAAAAGTTCTGGAAGTATGTGAAAAAAGTCAATTTAGTATTAAATTGGGAAAAAAAGTCAATTTATGGTTGCAAGAGGTATTGTACTTGGGCATAAAATTCTTTAAAAAGGCATGGAGGTAGATCCTGCAAAAATCTAAATTATAGAAAAAATACCACCGCTTACTAATGTTAAAGGGGTGAGAAGTTTTCTAAGACATGTTTGTTTTTACAAGCGCTACAAAAAAATATTTCAAAAATAACTAAGCTTCTATGCCAAATTTTATAAAAACATATGAAATTTGATTTTAGTGAAGAAAGCATAAAAGCATTTGAATTATTAAAGAAAAGGTTAGTCATTGCACCTATAATAGTACCACTTGACTGGGAAAAACCGTTTGAAATGATGTGTGATGCTAGTGATTATGCTATCGGTTATACTAGGACAAATGCACGATAAAGTTTTTAAAGTTATATATTATGCTAGTAAGACTCTAAATGATGCTCAAATTAATTATACTACTACTAAAAGAGAGTTATTAGCTATTTTTTATGCCTTTGATAAAATTAGATCTTCTTTAATTGAAACTAAAAGTATAACGCATACAGATCATTCTGCTATTAAATACTTAATGCAAAAGAAGGATGCTAAACCAAGATTAATTAGATTGATACTTCTATGCAAGAGTTTGATCTTACTTTGATTGATAGAAAGGGAAATGATAATCAAATAGCTGATCATTTGTCAAGAATAGAAATATAAATGTTAACTAATTTTGCAAATGAAATTTTTGAGAATTTCCCTGATGAACAATTATATAGTATTGATGAAATGGATGTAATGTGGTATGCTGATATAGTGAATTATATTGTAAGTGATATTCTACCACCTGATATAAAATTTCTACAATTAAAGAAGTTAATATATGATTCAAAAGACTATTTTTGGCATGACCCATATTTATATAAACATTGTAAATATCTAATTATTTAAAGATGTGTGTCTTATGAAGAAACTCAACAGATAATTCAAATATGTCATGATTCTGAGTTTGGAAGACATTTTGGAACAAATAGAACTGCATATAAAATTTTACAAACTATATTTTATTGGTCTACAAATTTTAATGAGGTTAATGAATATATTAAAACATGTGATAGATATCAATGTGTAGGAAATATTTTTAGAAGAAATGAAATGCCTCTAAATTACACATTGGAAGTTGAAATTTTTAATATGTGGGAATTAGATTTTATGGGACCATTTATGCCTTCATTTGGAAACCTATATTTATTACTTGGTTTTGATTACATTTCTAAATAAATTGAAGATATTATTGTACCTAGATGTGATGCTCGGAGTGTTTCTAAGTTTTTAATTAAAAATATTTTTATAAGATATGGAATGCCAATGGTAGTTATTACTGATGGAGGATCTCATTTCAAGAATAAGAGAATCAAAAAATTAATTAAGAAATATGATATCATGCATAGATACTCTACTACTTATCATACTCAGACTAGTGGTCTAGCAGAGATATCAAATTGTGAAATTAAACCCATTTTAGAAAAGGTTGTAAATCCTTATAAATTGTATTGTTGTGCAAGACTTGACAGAGCATTATATGCATATAGACTGCTTATATAACTCCTATAGGAATGTCCCCATTCAGAATGGTATTTGGAAAAGCGTGTCACTTACCTGTAGAATTAGAGAATAAAGCATTTTGGCCTATTAAGGAATTTAATTTTAATCTAAAAGATGATGGTGAGAAAATATTATTGCAACTCAATGAACTTGAGGAGATTAAAAAAGAAGCATATGATAATGCAAAAATCTATAAGGAGAAAATGAAAATATGGCATGATAGGAAGATTATTAAGAAGAAATTTGAACTTGGATAAGAAGTTCTATTATATAATACAAAATTAAGATTGTTTGTAGGAAAACCAAAATTCAGATGGTTAGGGCCACTTAAGGTAATTAAAGTCTATCATTACCGAACTGTTGTGATTAAAGATCCTAACACTGGAAAGATATTTAAAGTTAATGGGCATCGTATGAAACATTATTATTGGGCACATACCTCAATTTAAAGAAGTTTTAATGTTAATTCAACCAAACTAAACAAATATTATGTCGGGCTGACAATGTTAAAGCAAGAGCTTTTTGGGAGGCAACCTGTACTTATATGTCTATGTATTACTATTCAGCTTGCTAAGTGTCTTATATATTAGTTGATAATAATCCTACACAAATGCATTTATTATAAATTAAGTCAAATAATAGTATTGGAAGAAAAGTTGGAATTTAATTGAACAAAAAATGAAAATAGCAAAAATTTGGCCACATGCATCGACAACCCCAGAATGGACACCAATGGCGCCCAAGAAAGCGGATCTTAGCGCCGGCAGCGCTCATCAGGAGCGCCGGTGGTGCAGAGAGTGGTTGGATGGTTTATGTGACTTTTGGCAGAATTTAGCGACATTTTGATCCCTAATAACCAATGAGAGGTGTTTTTAAAGTCCTAAAAACATTCTAGGATGCCTAAAAACTTTTTATTTTCAGATTACATGGCTTCCAATTCTAGAAATACTTCAAGGGATGGAATTTTCAATAGAAAAAAGTTTTTAGGTTTCAATGCACAGAGATTATACGATAAAGTTATTGCAAAGTAGAGATTGATCAAAGAAAAAGGATTTGTTAATCATGAGTTGATAAATCCAATTGCTCAAGTTAATAAGATCATTCTGTAAAGGCGATGGGAAGTTCTGTGTTACACTACTGTTGTAGTTGTTTTACTTGTAGTGAAGGAATTCTTTGCAAATTTACATGGAATTACCTAAGGGTTTCTTCATATGAGGTAAGGCTATACTATTTACTCATGCAAGGATTAATGAATTGTATATGATAGAAAATGTTTTAATATGTCATTATGCAAATTTCATTCCTACGTGAGATTTGATGCAAGATATTTATAATTTTTTTATGCATGAAAGTGATATGTGGGAAGTAAGAGATGAAGGACATATTAATTTTCCTGCTTCATCACTTAATCTAATTTCAAAGAAATGACACTTCTTTATTTGTGCAAAATTACTCCCAACTATAAAGATCAGTAGAGTCACCAAGGAGAGTGCTATTTTAAACTACTGTATTTAAATGGAAAAACCTATTGATATAGGTTCAATTATATTTAAATCTGTGATGAGAATCATTATGAATGGGCCAATTTATGGACTTGGGCATCCTTCTATGACTTTTCTGGTTTGCAGTCAATGTCAAGTACTATATGAAAGTTGGGAAAAAGTTTCACTACCATGGGAGCCCATGATCCCTATTGATGATTAGTATGTTGGTAATGGAAATGAAGCACTAAATGCTATTATAGATCAGTCTTCACATGCTTCATCTCCATTAATGCCACCAACAGTTAGAAGTTTGCTTGCTTTAGAGAAGAAATTAAAGAAAATAGAATGAGAACTTCATAGTATTATGAATGTAGTGGGAGATCAAAGAAAATTGGATCACCTTTTTGATCACATAGATTAGAGAATGAAAGATAATTTAGATCACACTGGAACTTTTGAAGCATGATTACTTTGGATGTTTAAAGAAAAGGGGTGGATCAAAGACAAATTGACATATCAATTCCTGTATCAATCCTTCTACAACTTATATGTTCATTACCAATTTATGGGAGATATTAGAGGTGGTGATAGCACTGAAGATGAGGCTAAATGATTGAAGATTGTGAATTCTCTACTTGTTTAACAATGTTTATGTGTTCAGTGTAATTGTGTGGATTTGATTAGGCTTAATTTGGTTTTCTTCTGAACTTTGATTATCAGTATAGTTTTGTGTGAGCGTTTAGTGTTGTGGCTTGATTTCGATGCTGATTTATAATTAATTTACTTCATATTTGTGAAAATGATTGCTGGTGAAAAGTGTATTTATGAATTTAGATAAAATTTGGGATTAAAAATACTAAAAAAACTTTGGAGAAAATTGAATGGAAATTAAAAATTTGAAAAATTAAAATATTGAATATTGATCCTTCAGCGCTGACGGCACTGATATTGGCGCCAACGACGCCTTTGACCCGAGAGCGGTAAATTAACCCTTTAGTTCACGATTTCACCCTAAACTCCATTTTTGCCCCTTAAGTTACCTTTGACCATCAGTTTTGCACCCAAGACTTGATTTTGGGTGGATTTGAGGCGATTTAAAGGCAAAGGAACTTCAGATTTTATCTTTTCTAGGTAAGAGCTATACTTTAAAGTAATTTTTTTTTATTTTCACTAAAAAGTTTTCTCACATTGACTAGATCCGAAATTTTGAAATTTTTTGGGAGATTTTGAGAAAATGCTTTGGTGAAAAACTCTTACTTAGTGGATTTGAGTTTAAAGTGGTTTACATTTTTTATTTTTAGAATTTTGGGATTTATTCAGATTTTTTATAAATTTTGCTAGATTTCCTATGGCACATAGATCAAGCGAAAGGAAAATAGAATATGACGAGCAAAGGTTTATTACCTTTAGAGACAATGCTTGATTTCATAGCATTCAATAAGATAAAAAAGTGATTCAAGGCCGAGGTTTTAAAAATTTGGGAGGAGAAGTTGAACGATTGATTATCGTTCGGTTGTGGGAAAACTTCTGTTATTTTACTATCGATGCGATAGTTGGGATTGTGATAGAAGCTTATGCCAACCATCCTGAGGCTTCTGATGATTTTGTTTTTGTTCGAGGAAAAAGAGTGGTGTTTACACAAATAAAAATTAATGAGTTTTAACAATTAGATGTTGTTTATAGATGCTAGTATCATTCCTTTTCTACTGCAAATCAAGCCTTATATGAAGTTATTTCTTTTCTAACTAGTGACAGTGTCTTGGAAAATAAAAAATGGAGTTAAAGTTAACTTCCTCTTTCTATGTTAAATGTAGTGTCGAAGGCTTGACATTATTTTATTTATAAAAGGTGATTCCAACGAACCATCATAGTGAAGTAACAAAAGATAGAGCCATCCTTAACTAATGTATTCAGCAACTGATGGATATAAATGTAGGCTCTATCATTTATATGAACATTCAATCTATTGGTTTGGGAGATACCACTGGTGGATTAGCGCACCCTGCTCTCATTTACACACTTTACAAGCACGCAGGAGTTGATTTCAGACCTGATGTGGAGAAGATTGAGCCTCAGAGACCGATTAGGCCTACAAACATCAGGACTTATGAGTTTCATGTTGATTGGAGATCTGGAAGACAGGCTAGGGATATTCCTTCTACTTCTAGAACCCCTAATTTTAGTGAGCCTACTTCAAGTGAGCCCACAAATAGGGAGTTGTTGGACCAGATGATGATTCAGTATGGAGATATTTTGAGGATGGATCGTAGGATGCAGAATATGGAGGCCATAGATGCTCACACTGATGATCTGATTCACCAGAAATTTGATTATGATGCTGCTTATGATGATGCTTTAATAAGATACCTGAGGGGAGACCATACAGTTTAGTTCCTTATTCAGCCTACTTATACCCATATCAGCAGAAGTTAGATGTCGATGAAGAAGAAGATAATGACTGGTGATGTTTTTGTTTGTTCATTTTTATTTGTACTGTGTGATTGTATTTTTTGTGTTGTGATGTTGTTGAAGACTTTGCTTGTTATGTAATTTGAAACTATAATGTGGAATGTGGAAAACTTTTTTCATTTTTAGAGTTTAGTTTAGTTTTTTTATTATTTTCAACACTTTGTTGTGTTTTGTGATTAGCTCTTTCTCAGCAAATTTTATATGTATTATCTCCAATTTAATGTTTTTAGCCTTGTAGTTTTCTTATTAGCACTTGTAATATTTCAAAATTTATGTTCAAAAATCAGAATCTCCAACAGGTATGATTTTATTTATGTATTTAATGCTTTCTTTTACCCTTCATTTTTAAAGTTCTTCATCTAAAAATCTTTTAAAAATTTAAGTTTGGGGGGAAAAGAAAAATCATTTTTAGAAAAAGAGAAAGAACTTAATTTTATTTGTCCTCACTTAACTATATTTTCAAAGTTTTAAATTTAACATGACCTTTGGTACTATGGGTTAACTTGAGATAACTATATTTATGTTTCTAAATATATAGTAATTTTAAGTAAAATTTTTCAATAATAAAGGTTAATTCTAGGGGATAAGATATTTGGTAAAAGAGAATAAGACTATGTTTTTCTATTTTAAGTAAAGAAATTTTTATTTTTGAAGTATTAAAAATCTTAAAAGATTCATGTAAAAAGAAAAGAATTAAACTTTATAAAATCATTAAATTAATATAAATTTGTTAAGTGAAGAAAAAGAAAAGATGTGGTGAGAAGCTTGAGGAGATACCAAATTAAAAATTGGCTTCACTGTAATCAACTTAAGGAAAAAGTCTAGGACACATTTTTCTAAAGTTTTGATTTGAATATTAAATTAATTATTAATAAAGTTTTATGAAGTTCTTTTTCATATGAATTTCTTAAGTGACTTTAATATAACAAATTGTATTTTTTTCTTGAAAAGAATAGAGGATCAAAAACCTTAGACTTAATTACTGAATATCCTTACACCTTCACTATTAACTAGAGTTATTTTGAATTTTTCTTAAGTTAAACTATTATACTTAGAGAACTAAAATATGGAATTCTAAAGTTAAATTCTTTACCATAAGTCATAATTTTATGTAGTACAGAAGCTACTTGAGGACAAGTAACATATAAGTTTGGGGATTTTGATACACTGAAAAAATAAGAATTTTTAGACCCATATTTTATACCTATTTTTTGTGATATTGCACTTTAATGGAAGGTATTTTGATGTTTTATTGCAGGTTGTTGATTTTTAGGGCTTAAAGAAAAAAAAGAAGCAAAAAGGATGAAATTTGGAGTCAAAATGACTTTTTTGAGGAAATACTATACATCGGTAGCGCCAAGGTTAGCACCCTGGTGCTGAACAACTGAAAGCTGGAAGATTTTTACTCAGCGTCGACGGCGCCGGACTAGCGCTGACGGCGCCAAAGGCGGTTCAGAACCCCGTTTCTAGAAGGTTCAATGTATTTGGATGTTTTTTGAAGATTTTTTGGTCGCACCAATTGGAGAACCGACCTTGGCCTTTATTTGGGGCCAAACTTCAACAGAAAAGGGGCTCCTCTAAGTTCATTTTTCGCTCTAAAATATTTCACCACTCTATACTTCCATAGTCCATCTTCATTCCACCACCTATTGGAGTCAATTAGTAGTTTTACCTTCAAAGTTTAGAGTTTTTGTGGTGAGATCTAGTGTGAAACTTTCTGTAAGAGTGTTGGAGAAGGAGAAAAGTGAGAGAGTTCTTCTTCTTGCATTTATAAGGAAATGCTACAAATGATTTGTTTTGAGAGAGAGTTCTAAATAATTTTGTTTGTTTATTTAGTATTGTCTGAACTTCCTTTTATGAATGAAATTTTTGTTTTATCGTATCTTTCTCATAAAGTCTGAGTAGTTCCCTCTATCTTTCCCCCTACTCTGAGATATGGAGAAATGAACAGATAATATGAATGTGCCATAATTATAATATATAATAAATTGCGATGATTTTTCAACTTTGAATTTAATTTACTTTTTAATCTGGCCAATTAATTTGTTAAAATATGTTGTGAAACATATGATCTAGTAAATGGAGTATGCGTTCTACAACAGAGTGAGGATCACATTTGATTTCATGAAAGAGAAATTTTTTCATGAAATGAAGTGCAAATAAATAGGAAAATATTTATTGTTAGGTTTAGAATTGGAGTATCTTTAGGGGGACAGACTAAAATCCTCAATTTGCTCTTAGTGTTTAATAAATAAAGTGAGAGTTAGCCTTCAGATGAAGGGAATTAGGAGCTCTGGAGTGGGTGCCGGTATCCTCCTAGCTTAGCTATGGATTTATGTACTAAACCTATGATTAACCAATGATTTTCTATGCACTATATCAAGGTAGAGAATTAAAATTGCTCCTATTTGGCACAGTACAAATTATAAACATTTATCTCATCTCATTTCACCAAAATTTCATTGTAGTGGAAATGATGCTTTTTCACATAAGAAACCTTCATTACATAAATATATTTAGTAGATTAGTAGTTATTATTAAAAAATTGCATTTTAGTTTTACTTATAATTAAGTAATTTAGTTTGTTTAACACATTAGCATTTGTAATTGGTGACAGTGATTTCGTTTGATTTTCTGTAAATTTCCTAGTAAAATTTATCATTGCTCATTTCCACCTTCCCTGTGGGATCAATATTTGGGGCTTAAATAGAAAGTCTATTATTATTTGATAATGATACATATACTTTCGTAGAATCCTATTATTAGTTACTTATAATTATATATATTGTACACAATTTACATTTCATATAAGGATCAAGTTTTTGGCATTGTAGTGGTGTCAACATCATAAATCCTTACATATAAAAAATTAGGATCAGTAGGTTTGATATAACCTGAATTTTTGCAGGATCTACTTCCATGTCATGTTTTGAAATTTTATGCCAAAGCACAGTTCCTCCTGCAATCATAAATTGTCATTTCTCCCAATTCAATATCAGATTAGTCTTGCCACAACATTCCAGAACTTTCTCTAAATGATTTAGACATATTTCAAATGAAGTTCCAAATACAGAAAAATTGTCCATAAAGACTTTAATCCTTTTTTTCAATTAAGTTGTTAAAATTTGACATCAAACATCTTTAAAATGTTGCAGTTGCGTTATATAATCCAAAGGCATTCGCCGAAATGCAAAAGTTCGGTAAGGACTAGTAAATCTTGTTTTCTTATGATCCTTTGAAGAAATTGGTATTTCATGATAACTGGTATATCCATCTAGAATACAAAATTATTTGTGCCTAGCCAGCCTATCCAACATATGGTCCAAAAAGGGTAAAGGAAAATGATCCTTCCTGGTGGTAGAATTTAATTTTCTTCAATCTATGCACATTTAAAAATCAGTGACTTGTCTTGTTGATATTAATTAATTATGCTCATTTTTCACTACAGTCACACCTCCTTTCTTTGGAAAATAGGGAATTGGACTTATCTAAGCACTGTTTAAAATAGGATAAATTATTCCAGCATTTAACCATTTTAAAATTTCTTTCTTAACAACTTCTTTCATGATATGATTTAATCTCCTTTGAGGATCCACTCTTAGTTCATGTTTATCTACTAATAAAATTCTATGCATACAAATTGAAGGACTAATTCCTTTAATATCAGCTAATGTCCATCAAAATACTTTCTTACATCTTTTAAAAGTTTCCTACAAGTGTTGTTCTTTCTCATCAATCAATTCAGAGGATACTATAACAAGTAATGTAGATAAATCTCCTAAGAATGCAAAATTTAAATGTGTAGGAAGTGTTTTCAGTTCTAGTTCAGGAGGTTTCTCAATAAATGAAATCAAATGCTTGTTAATTTTTGCAGGATCTAATATCTTAATTTTTTCTTGAACATAATCAAAATCTTCTTTACTCACTTTCAAAATAACTTTTTGAATTTTATCCTCATTTAGATATTCCATATATTCCTCTTGAAATTCACCTTCAAATGTCTTTTTGAAATATTTAAGTATTAAATATTAATTAATATCCATTCTGAACCATTCAATCTCTTGCTCTTTTACAGGGTATCTCAATTATTTTGCAATATCAAATGTAACCTATTCATCACTAACTCTCATAGTTAGTTCTCCTTTCTACACATCTATCAAAGCTCTTCTAGTGGCAAGGAATAGTCTTCCTAAAATAATAGGAATTTTTTTATTTTCCTCCATATCTAATACAATGAAGTCTACAATGAAGGTAAATTTATCAACTTTTACCAAAACATCTTTCATAACTCCTTTAGGATATGTAATCAAATGATCAGCTAACTGAACAGTTACAGTCATAAGCAAAATATCTTCTAAGCCCAACCTTCTAAAAATTGATAACGACATAAGATTAATATTGTCTCCTCAATCACATAACGTTTTTCCATAAAGTCACTCTCCGATAGCACAAGGAATTATAAAACTTCTAGGATCTTTAAGTTTTTTAGGAAGCTTTTCTGAATTATAGTGCAACGCTCTTCACTGAGTGTAAATGTTTCATTATGTCAAACTTCCTTTTCTTATTAAATGTATCCTTCATGAACTTCACATAGCTTGGCATTTGTTCCAAAGCTTCAACAAATGGAATGTTTTTCATTAATTTCCTCAGTTTTTCTAAAAATTTAGAAAATTGATTATCTCTATTTATCTATTTCAATCTTTGAGGAAATGGAGGTGGTGGTCTTCCTAAAGTTATTTTCATTTGTTTAATAGGTCATTCTAACTCAAAATCAAAATCTTCACCCGATTTTTCATTTTCCACCTCATCTTTTTCAAGTTCAACTTCTTTTTGAACTATGTTTTCTAAATTTTTTTCCACTTCTCACTTGAATAGCTTTAATTTTCTCTTTGTTCTGATCTTTAGGATTTACTTCAACACTACTTGTAAATGTTTCCAGAGGTCTATTGCTAAGTGTAGTAGCAATACATCCCATTTAATTTTCCATGTTTCTAATTAGAGCTTCTTGACTCTATAATTGACTTCCCATTTGCAATATCAAATCTTCCATTAATAACTTTTTCTCCTTACTTTGCTAATTGTTAAATCCCGGAGGGCAATAAGGTTTAAAAGTTGAATTTCTCTGATTGTTGGAGTTTCTCAATGGTTCCGCATTGTTGTTTCCCCATTGCGGATTTGCAGCATTAGAATTATTGCTACTCTAATTAAAATTTGGATAATTCATCCGACGGAGATTATAATATTTGCAATAAGATTGTTAGAATGATTATTTATTTCATTTAAGGTCTCATAAGAAAATTAAGATTCTATCATTTGTCCCAATGAAATTTCCTTAAGCACAGGTGATGTCTGAGAATATTTCATTCCATATTATTCTACTTCTTCCTAGTAGTGGTTATTTGAAAACTAGCTACTCTTTTTGGATTTACCCTTTCATAGGGCCATTGGAAATTATTAGAGCCATCTCTTAAATTAATGAATGTGTTTCATCAAATGGTTTTGACATTAATGATCCTCCAACAACCACATCAATTATATATCTAAGAGATCCAATCAACCCATTTTAAAAAGTTTGTATTATTATCCAATCTGGTAATGCATGGTGTGGACACTTTCTAAGGAGATCTTTAAATCACTCACAGGCTTCATAAATTGATTACCCTTCAAACTGACAAAAAGATGTGATATCATTCCTGAGCTTAGTATTTTTTTACGGTGGGAAATATATGGATAAGAATTTTTGTGATAAATCTCCCTAATTTTTTATAGATCTAGGTGCTAACTAGTTTAACCACATCTTAGCTTCATCCTTTAGTGAAAAATAAACAAGTCTAAGTCTGACAACATCATTTGACACCCATCTTATTTAAATGTAGCACATAATTCTAGAAAACTAACAAGGTGAAAATTAAAATCTTCAGCTGGTGTTCCCCCAAACTGATTTTCTTGAACCATTTGGATAATGTCAGGTTTAAGCTCAAATGAATAGGCAACTACAGCAGGGTTTTGTATATTGTAATGAATTTTATCTGTTTTATAGGATTAACATATTATCGTAAAGGTCTCTAGTGATGCTCATTTTCATTTCCAGCATTACTCAAATTATAAGCCATTTTGTTGATATGATTTATCTCTTTTTGTTCTTTTCAAATTTTTCTAATAGTTCTTTCTGATTCAGAATCATAAGGCACTAAACTTTCATATTTCACACTACTCATATAAAAATAAAAACAAGTGATTTAAAATAAGAAAATGTTCAAACTAAACTTCAAACACTCTTTTTTTATTTTTTTAAGTTTTTAAAATAAAAATACTATAAATTATAAAGTAAACTACTACTACTACTTTCTGTCACTTCCTGGAAACGATGCAAAAAACGTGTTGTGGGTAGATTTAGTGTGTTAATTTTGCAATTATTTTTCAATATTACAAAATACACACGGTAGATATAACAATAAATTTGCAATGTAATCCCAAAAAAATTAACTTTAATATAAATATTTTCTCTTTAAAACTCTTTTAAATGGTCAAATCTTCTTTAAAAAATAACGCAAGTATACATATTGCTCAAGTAATAAAGAACTCTAATGGAGTCATAGATATTAATCCCATATGGAAGTTGGAAATGCCTAAAATTATAATGTAAAGTACTATTTTAAAAATTTAAAATATAAAGTGCAAAGTTTGAATATTAACTATTAAAGTGAATGCTATTTAAAATGCAGTGAAAAAATAAAGTTAACTAAACTAGAAACTAAACTTTCAAAAGTAAAATCACTAAAACTAAACCAAATTTTTGTTGACAAAAAGTTCAAAATTAAGAAAACAACCTTCCCTTTACGATGAACATATGGATTGCGAAGAAATTAAAATTAATTGAATATATATATATTCGGCCTTATTTCGGGTTGGTTTGTGGGGTTTCCCGTAAGAAGCTGTCGGTCATTAGAATCGAAATCCCGTCGCCCGCTTCGGAAGGACGTTGAAGTATGAAATCAAACTGATCTCTTATTTTTCATAGTTTAAAATGAAAAAGCAATGTACCTCAAATCCTGTATCTATCCCAAAGGTTAAACACAAGACTTGAGGATGAGGCTCGATCAAATAAACTAAGGAAAGTATGACGTCCGTTTTGTCTGAGAAACCTTAGTATTTGCCGACAAGTTCCCCTATTTAATATAAGGGATTAAATAGGGTTTATATTAAGCTGGGTTCAGACATTCTTCGTATAAGGGCGAGCCCTATAGTTAATTACATCTTAAATGACCAAAGTTACTTAAAAAGACTCTTGATAAAAATCAAGAAAAATTATCTTCAAGGAATTTCAAAGGGTAGGACTCTTCAACGAAATCAGACGTAGAGGTGTGAGAGGGAATTGGTTCAAATTTGAAACATTTTATTGTAGAATCCAAAGGAAGAAGAACTAGAGGATGTCATGGATCCAGTGGAGAACCTCGGTGACTTCCCAAGCTATCCTAATATTTAGGTTCAATTTTGAGCAGAAATATTTGGATGTTTCATCCTGCCAATTTTATTAGTTAGGGCTTACATTCTTGTGAAATGATTACACAAATAGCCTGGAAGATATAAGGATTTAGGTCGTGACAAACGACAACCTCAGAATCCTAAGACGAGTAGGGCTTATATTGTATAACAGGGTTATGCAAAGGCCTAAAGATAAGGTGAGGATTTACGTTGCATAAGCAAGCAACCTCAAAGTCCTATGGCTTTGTTGTTTAAGTCTAAGGAAGATTGGTTTAGCTAAAGATAACAGGTTTTGCCGTTGAAGATGGCCGTGTTGCCCACCATGCTAACTCCAAGCTCCTTGCCGTGATAAGTTTGAGTTATGTAGTGTGCAAGTTATAACATCAAATCAGATGGCCATATGGTTGAAGTTCTTTAAATTTTATGAGGGCATATTAAAGTTGATTAGAGTGACACCGGTTAGGATCCTACGGTTCCCTCGTTCCGGCATCACTATTTTCTATTGGATTCACTTAGTTCAAATGAACTTACTAAACCCAACTTAATGAGTTCCATAATTTCATTTAAACCGTGGGAAGCCTCGTTAGCAACCGTAAGTTACCTCCTCCACGGAATTCCCGATCATCCGTTAGAGAAATCTTAATTTAGTTGAAGTTGTGGTTTTTGTGTGATGTTTGTGATTAAATTTTATGTTGTTTTATATTTTGAAAGTTGTGGTGGTGAATTTTATCTTGGTTGATTTTAGTTTTGATTTTGGTTATGTGGCTATCCTGATGGTTTTAGTTTTCATACAGGGTGACATCGTTGTTTAGTATGCAAATTTGCAGGTATAAAAGTACAATATGAAAGTACAAGAAAGACAACACTAAAAACTATAAAAGTGTACCTGGCAAGTCTTCTCGTTCCACCACATGAAACTTAAAATGCATGTAAAGGGTATTGGGTTCTGTCCTGGTTTTTTCTAACTCTATGTCATATCTTTGCAGGTCCTTAGAAGTTTAATTAAAGATTATTCCATTGAGCAATAAATATTAAGTTTAATAGGCCTCTTAGGTATCCAACAAGTTAGGAGGGGGAAGCAGGTCCATGCCTCCCTCTCACCAACTGCTGAAAAGTTTCGAGACCATTTAAACTTATTATGTTGCTTAATGGTTCATCCTATAAATCCCATTATTACTCAGTGAACTTTGATGTCTTAATTATTCCTAAGAATAGGGTAATTATCACTTGAGATTCTATTTAGGAATTATGTAAGTGAAGACCCTAAAAGGGGCAAGTTAGTGTAATTTGAACACTTAGCCAAATTTTTAAACCTAATTAGGCTTACTGGTGTTTCAAGGATGTTTGATTTAATTATTTTTATTTCTCTTATCCTTGTTTAATCAATTTTTTATTTAGCCTAAGTCTCCACTAAGCCCTTAAGACCTAGGTGAGTGTCTTAATTAGTTTTGAAAATGGTTAAGCTTTAAGTGGTCATGATTCATGATTTGGATTCTATTTGAAAATCAAGATAGGAGTATTAAATTGATTAATTATTGGCTTCAAAAGTCATACCTCTGAGTCCAGGATCATTTAATTTTAATAAACTTCCAAATTTTAATAATTTAAAAATTTATTAATCTTATTTTTTTTTAATGAGGAAAGTGAAATTGGTTTCTACCAATTATCCCCTCGTGTTTCAAGCATCAAATAGATTAAGATCAAAGGTTATCCATTCCCCTTCTTGACTTAAGCCTAAACGTTAATTAAGGCTAAATTTCTAAAATTACACATTTGCCCCTAAGGCTCTAACATTTCATAATTTATCAAATTCAATTCAAATGACTTTGAAATCTTTATCCTACCTCATTCATGGGTAAATTAAAACATCTGAGGAAAAAATGTGATTTTTAAAAATTTAAATTAATTTATATAATTATTTTCATGCAAAAATAGGATTTTTCAAAGAAAATTCATAACTTGACCAAGTTAAATTATAATCTATTGAAATTTCTACTAAAGGTAGACCTAGTTCAGAGGAGCCTTTGGATCAATTTTCATAATTTTTTAAATTCTCTGTGATTTATTAGAATTATTTTAAATTCTGGGTTATTTAATAAAAATAAAATATTTCAGGTAGTGAAAATTAAGTTTTGTATTTTTGAAAAATCTCCCTAAGGTTAGATAACTCATAGGAGCAAATTTTATATTTTTCTGGTTTTTCTTTGATTCACTGGAATTATTTTAGTGAAAACTCATTTTTAGTCTTTTAAAAATTATTTTTAAGCTTTGAAATTCAATATTTTATTTAGAAAACCAAGAAAAATATTCTAAGTGTTCAGAAGTGATTAGAGAACAATTTAGAATATTTCCATGAGTTTTATTATTTTTATGATTCTTATGAATTTTTAATTATTTAATTATTTAGAATAGGCTAAAAATTAAAATTTTATTTTAAATATCATTTTATTTTTAGAAAATACCCCTGATCATAGAGAACTTAAAAAACTAAGTTTCACTTTTTGAGTTATATTTTAATTTTTAAAGAACATTGAAATGCCAAGAGTGATATTTATCTTTAAAAATCAATTTAAGTTGTCAAATGAACTCAAAATATTTTGAAATTTTTATGATGAGTTCTCTGGATCATAAGTCACAGTGAAGATCAAAAATCAAGTCATTTAAATTTTTGTATTTTCCAAAATTAATTATCTTAGTGATTTAGTATTTGTAAAATTTAAGGATATTTTAAATGACTTGACCCATGAAATTATTTTCAAAGGTTTCTCTGGTCATGGTGGACCTTCCAAAATTTTCTTGGGATTTTATAACCAATATGCTAATTTCCAATATTATTTTAAATAAATAATGTGAAATAACATAAAAAATGTGGGTCTCTGTATAGGAAGCTCCTCGGATTTTGGAAAAATCAGAGAACTCTTCCCCTGACAGAGGCTACAACATGCTAAAATTCCAAGCCAAGGTGATGGGCCATCATGCATGGAGAATCAAATGATTCAAAATATTGTTTATATAATTAAAAAAATATATGCATAACATGGTCTTGAAATTTATTCCACATTATTCTCCTTTTGTTCACTAAGCAAAAGGGTATTTTTATTTTGTTTTTGTGATTTTTCTACACAAAGTTATGAATTTTCTAAGTTAAGGGTATTTAAATAAATAGGAAAAAGCCCTATTTATCTATTTAAATAGCGCGTGCTGACTAGATCCTAGGCAGCTCCAAAGGCATGCGTGGCGTGCTCTGGTTGGAAGTCGTCATCGACGTAGCTGCTGACTCGGCCCGCGGTTTATGTTCCGAAGCGTTGTCCGGCTTGATCTCCCCCGTCCATTTGATACACACTTGATCGAACGGCTCCTCGTCATCATTCCCGATAGAATGATCTCGTACCCATCCACACTAAAACCTTAAGATCTCGGCCTACACTCAACCAAATCACCTCGGGCTTGATCCTATGGACTCGTTTAAGTGAGGCGAACACATCCATACGGTTAAGATGCCATGAAATCAAGCTTAAGTAAATGGAGAATCAAAATAAGCTCGAGAGAAGGAGAAGTTTTATACCTTTACTCTGAGAAGGGAGGCTTCAATCAGAGGTGCTTGACACGTTTTTTGCGGTCCAAGGAGGCTAGGGATTGAGTCCCTGATCTTGGTGTAAGGTCTAGGTATGAGTTTGACCAAGATCGATTTCATGTGTTGGTCTAGAGCTATGGTAGAGGCTCTGCGGAAGGGGGATTTGATGGTGCTTAAGCTTCTTTCACTCTTGTGAAGGTGTGCGCACGAGCAATTTTAAATTTGGTGGAGTGTGAAGGTTTATTGGGTTCTTTCCTGGTTTTCGACAGGGATTCAAGCTCAAAATTGAGTTCTGGCAATGCGAATGGGTGAGGGAAAATGGTTGGAATGCACTGAGGGAATCTTAGGGAAGCTCTGTGTGAAGTTTGGAGAGGCCTCTTTAAGGATATTTTAGCACCTTGTTTAACGTACATGGAGGTGGCCTTTTATAAAATGGGGTTATGGTGGCTGTCATGGCCAATTAGGAGGTGTAATGTGGTGCTTAGGTGGAGGGCAAAGGAGCTCCATAGTTCAATTTGGAAGTAAGGACTCTCGCTGGGGATCAGAGAGTGAATTTTGAGTAATGAAATTTTAGGTATTCATAAAGGACGAGAATCAGTATGTAAGTGTTGACCCCGATGTGGGAATTGATATTCAAATATCAACTCAAAAAGAGGGAGAGAGAGAGAGAGAGAGTCGGAGTGTAAGGACCGACCTCGAACGTAATGAATCAGAGATGTAGGACTGATTCGGAAATGAGAATTTAAATGTAGGTCAATTCTTAAACGAAAGTGTCGGAATGTAACGTCCGACCTCAAATGTAAAAAATCAGAAATGTAGGACTGATTCAGAAATGAGAATTGAAATGTAGGTCAATTCTCGAAAGAAGGTGTCGGAATGTAAGGTCCGACTTCAAATGTAAAGAAGCAGAAATTTAGCGCTGATTCGGAAATGAGAATTGAAATGTAGGTAAAATATCAAAAGAAGGTGTCAGAATGTAAGGTCCGACCTCAAATGTAAAGAAACAGAAAATTATGACTGATTCGGAAATGAGAATTGAAATGTAGGTCAATTCTCAAAAGAAGGTGTCACAATGTAAGGTACGACCTCAAATGTAAAGAATCAGAAATTTAGGGCTGATTCG
>NEWO01000048.1:1788095-1802194 GCA_003013225.1 Phalaenopsis aphrodite
TAGGTCAATTCTCGAAAGAAGGTGTCAGAATGTAAGGTCCGACCTCAAATGTAAAGAATCACAAATTTTGGACTCATTCAGAAATGAGAATTGAAATGTAAGTATCAATTCAAAGATGAGAGAATTGAAAGTTAGGTATCAATTCAAAGATATGAGAATCAGGATTTAGGTACTGATTTGAAGATGTGATTTGAAATTTACAAAGAGCTTGTGATGTTGAATTTGTGGTAGTGTGTCATGTGGAAATGTTGATCTTGAAGAAGATTTGTAAAGTTTTGTGGAGTTTTGTGCAGAATGTGAAATTATGCGAGGATGTGTAGAGAGTTAGTGTAGATAACGGTGGTTGTGCTGCGCGCACAAAGAGTAGGAAATTCCAAAAATGGAAGTATCCACACAACAAGTTTGTTTTATTTTCCTGTTGCTTTTGTCACAATTGATTTTTCACAAATGTGTTTTTTTAAAAGTTTTAATTTCAATTGGTCGATATTAAAAAGAAAATTGTTTTGTTATTTATTTATTACAATTATCTTTTAGTTGTGTTTTATTTATTGTTAAAAAATTTGTCGTTTCGTTCTTTGTTCATTGGAACTGTGAACCATTGCATGGTTCGCGGCTTTCATCCATCGCACAAAAAAGCAATTGACAAAAAGGCACAACTTGAGAGAAATTTCCATTAATCTGCTCCAATAAAGATGCTACAGATCAAATATAGGCTAATGCCTCAAAAGGAGTACATCATGTAATACATGCTGAAATGCATTAAGAGTCTTCTCAAGATATGAGTACATCATCGACTGATTACATCAGATACATGTCATGCTTGTTAAAAGAAAGCAAGTGAATCCTCTGTGCTTGGTATATCAAGCTCTTGATCAAGCAGACCTTCAGAGTCATGCTCCAGGATAAAAGTTCCCTTCGAATGTATTCAAAGGTACAACCTTCTCATAGCTCGTAAAGAAACAGTTCTTCCAACTTCGTGTCTTGCTGGAATCCATATGGTATCTTACTATCATTCATTCTGCGGAAGGTCACAGACACTCTACGGTGTCGTACTCCTGGAATGCAGTGCTTGGCAACGTCTGCACCGTTGCCCTTGAGAACAAGTACTGAACCAACTGGAAGAGGAATCTCCACAGCTCCTCTAAATTCACTAGGGCCGATTATATCGATTTCTTTTCCAAACAAAATATTTCTCTTACTCATGAATGAGACCGTGCAGAAATGCCTCACAAAGTCATGATGGTCAATGTGCGGAGGAATGTAGTCACCTTCTTCATAAATGTTGATGATGCAACTGTTAGGAATGCAAGTAGCGGGTAGGATACTCCACTTGACCATTCTCTTTATCATACACTTTATCATTGGTGGTAACGGATCCACTTGGTTGTATATGAGTATCCCAGGCGGATTCTCCTGTCTGTCGTTTGTAAAATTGTAGCAACATCCGCACTGGATGGTGATTCTTCCCTTTCCTCGCATCCATTTCTTCGGCTCGGAGTACATTCTTTCCATGAGAAGGCTTGCTCGACCTCTATCTCTCAAATCGAAGATGCAGTCCAGGATGCTTCTTTCATCAATTTCAGAGAAAACCCTAGTATATAGCTCCAGGCCTTCCAACATGTTGATAAACTTTCCTTGAACCTCTTCATAGAACTCAAATTCTCTTTTGTTTACCTTGCTTATTTTGTAGTATTCTACCATTCCGGGAGTTGGCATTTGTCTGGTGCGTTCTTTCCTCCGGGCCTCGGTGGGAATCCAAACCAGTGCTGGCCGATCTGAAATATGAGATTCAGCCTCAAGCGGGATGTATGATCTTGGGCTCTGCGGTGCGCATTGATTCGTCCCTAGTGGGACATACGACTCGTTTGTCACAAAATCTAGAGTCTGAGACTCGTTGGTGCTTGATGTGTATTCCTCTAAGGTACTGAAACATTGTAGATGTAAAACGTTGCAGTCCGGGCATTCTACAAATGTGCCCGTGACTGATGTCCTGGCTGGTATCTCGGCGTTGCATGTTGGGCAACCTCTGCACAAGATATCTGGAACTGAGGGTACAGCTGATCCTGTCAAAAATCCTGATTCCTCATCTGTAGTGGGCAGGCTGGCAGAGGTCTCTCTCAGATCTGGATCGTAGATATGTCCCTCAGGAATGGGGGTAAGAAAATCGTTTATATTTCTTTTGCACTTGCGCTCCTATCGCAGGAAGGCTCTCTGTTTATTTCGGCTCGAATTTCTGCGTTGTGTTCTGCAAAGTGGAGTATTTGGCAATTGTTCACTGTGGGCAGCTATTAAGCCCCTCGCTGGAGTAGCTATCATGAAGGGCAGTCGGCTGGGACCCTCCATCGGATCTTGTTCTGCTATCACGTTTTTACCCTTACGTGATGCGTCGTCCTGAGTGGTCACCCTCAACAGTGAGGGTAGTCCCTTTTTTTCTTCATTGCTGACTACGCCCATTAACAGACCGTCGTAGTCCATATCAATCTGGTTGAAATCCATGTCAAAATCTATGAAACCTCCTTGTGGCGCCATCTCTTCATTCAGTGCGAGGTTCCAGCCGTCCTGGAAGGCAAAGATCAGCCTCTGTCTTGACATTTTTTCTGCAGATGACAGAAAGGAATGTCAGTGGGCCGAAGTTTGGCATGAATAGGAACAAAACAGAGTGTTCATTAAATTTTAGTTTGTTTTGATGAAAATGATTAGTCATTTTATATGCGAGTTTTGTTTTAATTTAATGGAATTTTTAAATTCAAAAGAGAACGTGTAAAGTTCAAAAATTTTCTCAAAATTTTTATTATGTATGAGATTAGTTACAAAATTTGGACCCGGTCATAGACATATGGCCATATAGATAACTCTAAAACAATCAAGGTTTCAAAGTTTCAAAGCAAGCAGAAGCGAGCAGAGGTAAGCGATATTAAGCAGCATCAGATCGTGTAATAGGTCTTCAAGTATCATCCATTTATTGGTAACATGGGTCTTTCACCCCGAAAGTCCACTAACTGGTAGGTTCCTCCTGTGTAGACCTTCTCAACGACAAATGGTCCCTCCCATGTTGGCTCAAATTTGCCACCTATTTTGCGGCGAGCAAGAATAGGTCTTTTGCGCACGAGTACGAGGTCACCAATTTTGAATGTCCTTGGGCTGACCAATTTGTCATGGGCTTGTACCATCTTTGCCTGGTAGAACTCCAAATGTTGTTGTGCTTCCCATAGTTTTCCCTCGAGACTCTCTAGTTCTTTAAGTCTGAGTTTTGTGCTTTCTTCTGTTGTACGTTGGTTGGCAACGGTGACTCTGAGAGATGGTGTATGGATCTCTAAAGGTAGCACGACCTCGGTTTCGTACACGAGCATATAAGGTGTACACTGAGTGGGAGTCCTGAAAGTCGTCCAATAGGCCCACAGGGCTTCTAACAGTTTGTTATGCCAATCATTTTTATTTTCATCCAGTGTTTTCTTCAAAATCTGTACCAATGTCTTGATGAAAGCTTCAGCCAGACCATTTGCTCTGGGATAATAAATTATAGAGTATCTCCAATCTATCTCATGCCTTCTAACGAAATTGTTGATCTTCGTACTTTTAAAAGCTGTCCCATTGCCAGAGATATTCTTCGCGGTACTCTGAAACGGTAGACGATTTGGCTTTTGAAAAATTGAAGGACGTGTTGTGCCATAACCTCGCGTAACGGTACTGCCTCTGCCAATTTGGAGAACTAATCTGTAGCGACAAGTATGAATCTGTCTCCTTTAGAAGATGAAGGGTCTATCAGACCTATTATGTCTGTCCCCCAACACTCGAATGGCCACGATGCAACAGTTGGGTGTAGCACATTCAGAGGCTGGTGCAAGACCACCCCATGCACCTGACATTGGTGACATCTTCTGGCAGTATCCATGCAATCGGACATCATTGCTGACCAATAATATTCGAGTCTTTTAATCTTCATTTTCATTTTTAGTCCCGACTGGTGAGCGCCACAAGATCCGGCATGTACTTCCTTGACATTATTTTGTGCCTCGGCTCTGCTCAAACACCGTAGCCACATTTGGCCGAATGATTTTCTGTAGAGAACATTTCTCACGAGGGCGTAAGACATGGCCCTTCTTGTGATTTGGTGCGCCTCAGACTTGTCATCTGGTAGCTTTCCAGTATGCAAATATTTTATTAATGGTCTGCGCCAATCTTTGTTGATGTCTGCAACTGTATTCAAGATTTCTTCTTTTCTAAGTTTGTGAAGGGTTTCAGAGTCGCTTCGAGACAAGACTCGTCTTCCTTACACCGTGACTTCGATGGAATCCTCCGGGGGACATGTCATTTCCTTAGCAAGTTTTGCTAAAGCGTCAGCATGAGCATTATCTCCCCTAAGAATCTAGTAGAAAGCCACCTCAGGAATCTGCTCCAGGAGCTTCATCGCGTACAAATGGTATTATGCTAATCTTGGTTTTAGAATTCATTATTATCTGACGACTTGCTGGACGACAAGTTGAGAGTCACCATAAATGGCAATATTTGTTATATCCATTAAAATCCCCAACTCCAATCCGGTGATTAAGGCTTCATATTCTGCTTCATATTTGGTACATGGCTCCATCAAGTGGTACGAAAACCTCAACATACCCTTATCTGGCGTGATAAAGATCAAACCAATCCTTGCCTTGCTTGGTATAACTGTGTCAGATCCCTTATTTTTCCTGGCTGATGAAGCACCGTCGAAGTACATATCCCAGCGCTGCGCACTAGAAAATTCCATCTATAGTATCTGCTCATCTGGTAACTCATCATTGAGAGAGGACCCAGCTGGCAGTGGGTGTGCAGCGAGAAAATCTGCTAAAATCTGTCCCTTGATTGCACGGAAGGGTACAAAAGTTATATAAAATTGCAATAAGATCATTGACTATCTCGCTAAATGTCCGGAGAGTGTTGGTCGGGTCATCAAATATTGCAATGGATTAACTTTTGAAATTAGGGTGATCTTATGAGAAAGCAAGTAATGTTTAAGTTTCTGAGCGGCAAAAATTAGTGCCAGACAATGCTTCTCAATAGGTGGATACCTTACCTCCGTCGGTATTAGACGACGACTCAACTAGTAGAGAGCATTTTCTTTTCCCTCCTCATTGATTTGGGCTAAGAGGGCTCCAAGAGAGTCATCTAAAGACGCGGTATAAAGTATCAACGGTTTCCCTGGGATAGGGGCAGCCAAAATAGGAGGAGTCATTAGATATTATTTAACGTCCTCAAAGGCCCGCTGGCATTTCTTCTCCCAAATAAATTTGGCGTCCTTTTTAATTAATGTCGAGAAAGGCTGACACTTACCTGAGAGATTAGAAATAAAGCGTCTCAGATATGCCAACCTCCCCTGGAAGGAACGTAGCTGTTTCAAGGTTTTACGGGGAGGCATTTCCAAGATAGCTTTAATCTTATCCGGGTCGATCTCGATTCCCTGATGACGGACAACGAATCCTAGAAATTTTTCGGAGGTGACGCCGAAGGCGCACTTTAAGGGATTCATTTTAAGGTCATATCATCGTAACCGTTCAAACACAATCCTCAAATCATACAAATGGTCTATTTTTTGTTTGCTTTTGATGATCAGATCATCCACGTAGCATTCTACTTAATTGTGAATGTGGTTGTCAAAAATCTTCGTCATTGCACGCTGATATGTTTCTCCAGCGTTCTTTAGGCCGAACGACATCACTGTGTAGCAGAAGATTCTAATCGGTGTTCTGAAAGCTGTAAGCGCTGCATCCTCAGGAGCCATCTTGATTTGGTTAAACACCGACGATCCGTCCATGAAGGAGAAAATTTCATGTGTTGAAGCGATGTCCACCATCATTTCCTGTATAGGTAGCGGGAACTCGTCTTTTGGACATGCCTTGTTCAAATCTCTGAAGTCAACGCAAACGAGGATCTGACCATTTTTCTTTTTAACCGGTACAATATTGGCTAACCACGCAGGGTACTGCTCTTCTTTAACCAAGTTAGCGTCTATCAACTTCTTTACCTCGACGATGACTTGTTCTATTTAGAGGCGCATTCTCCTTAGAGCTTGTTTTACTGGGATTACATTCTTGTCCACCCCAAGTTTATGGACTGCAACCTCCGCTAACAGTCCTAGCATTTTATCGTAGCTCCATGCGAAGCAATCTTTGAACTTTGCTAATAGTTTGACCAGTTCTGCAGATTCTTCGTCATTAATTAGAGAACTTACAAATGTAGGTCAGGGTTGTTCTTCAGTCCGGAGGTTAATCTCTTTCAATTCATCGAAAGTGGATTTAATTTATTCTTCAAATTCTGGCAAAGCATCTCTTATTGGTTGATCAGTAGAGTCATCCTCTATATCAAGACAATCTTTTTCTGACTCAATAGTAACAACCATGCAAAATTAGGAATCATCGACTGGTCCAACTGTACCAAATCTGAGACCTTCTTTTGAATTGGGAGTTGTTTTTTAGCATTCCATAATTTTTCAAAAAGTTGAAGTTTATCTTTCAGCATTTGTTTTGGTAAGTGTCCCTGTTGAATTAACTTTTGAACACAAGGCGAGAATTAACCAAAAGGCAATTCCATTAATTCATTAGAATCAACATCCAAATTTACATGTTTCTCAAGCTTAGTAGAGGTAGAAGCACAGTAAAATTTGATCGGCTTTCAACCAACACTACGGACTTCCTTGACCTTTAAACTCTAGATCTTTTGAGGGAGAATCAGAGTGAGGGTCATAGTATCCACATAGTGGTTTATCTGATCATACATTGTTTCATATTCATTCCTCTATGTATCTTCTAGGGATATCTCGTACTAAGGCTTCTTCTGTTTTGTCATCATTATCTCATCTTCAAAACTCTCTTCATCACCAATGTTGATAGTTGGCCTAGTCCGTTCAACAATTAAATTGATCTTTCCTCGTCCGCGTCCCCGGCCTCGACCTCGGGTGCGTGAACTAGAAGAACCTCCACCAACTCGTTGTAGGGGATGGTAGAAGGTCGTTGAAGCGGAGTAATCTGGCCTCCTTTTTGTGATCCCTCTGAATCTTTATCTTTGTTTGTCAAAATCTTGCAAGAGAAGACAGTCTTCTTTGGAGGCACGTAGTAGGCAGCATCTTCATGGATACCAACTTCATCCACTGAAAACGGTTGCAGGTCTCCCTTGATGCAATTTTCTAGACCATCTTTCCGGTATTTAATGCACTGATGTAGAGATGATGGAACCATGTTATTCTCATGAATCCAAGGTCAACCCAACAGAGCATTAAAAGAGGTTGTGTTGATTATATGAAATTTAACGGTTGTTACAAGTTCTCCAACCTTCATAAGTAATGAAATTGATCCAAGGGCTCTTTCTCCCTTTTGGTTGAATCCTCTTAACGTCATCTAATCGGGGATGGGCTCCTGAACGTCAAAGTCCAAATATGCTAACGTCTGTAGACTCATCAAGTTAAGAGATGCTCCAGGATCCACTAAAACTCTGGATAACACAAATCTGCCAATGTTGACGGAGATGTAGAGCGGACGGTTGTGGTTGGCGGTACCGAGCAGCAAGTATTCATCTGTAAAGGTTAGCCATGTCCGTTCTCTCAACGAGCAAACTTCATCTGAGGATGTGCTAGCCAACTGAGCTAAGCAAATTTTTGGATCTAGCAAAGCTGTAACCAGAGATTCTCTCATCTTCTTTGACAGGATCAGAGCGTCATAAATGCTTAGTCGGGCAGGCAACTTCCTAAGATGAGCTAGCACGTTGTAATCTACTTTGTATGATCCTCCAATTTTATTATGATTATGCGGCTCTTCCACTAGCGGAGGTGGGGGTATCTCCTCTTGAGTCATTATCTTTTTCCCTTGATCTGCTGGAGCTGTTCGTGGTGGTAACACCTTTCCGCTTCTTAAGTTGACTTCTATGACTTCTTCTTCTCGAGATATCATTGTTGAATCTTTTGGTGTCTTTTCCTCTTCGTCGGTGAGGTCTAAGTTGATGGCGAGCGGTGCACCATGACGCTCGAGAGTTGGCTCTTCGTTATCAGTGCTGTCATACGCGATATCGTTGATGTCTTCTTTAGACTTGACCACAAGTTCATCAGACTTAAGTACGATTTGAGGATTATTTTGAGGATCGAGATCGCAACCAACTTGGTTATAATCAGTTACGTTATTAACAGAAAAAGTCAAAACGTAGCCGAAATCACAACCATTATATTCATAAGACCCCGGAGGGACAAAAAGATAATCATACAAAGTCAAGGGTTTGAGGACTTTCTTCCCCGAAATCCGAGACAACCAATCTAATAGAGGCAGCCCCTATCCTACCCCACATGCTATCAATCTTGGCAGTGACGCTCTTCTTTTTCTTGTTCTTTGTCTTGGATGATGACAGATTTTCTGGTGAAATCTTCATTTCGGGCTCGGTGTGTTGCATACTCTAAATGGAGGCTTGTTTTGATGCAGACTATAGCTTGTTCAGTATCTTCTTGGATGATCTGCTCCATACCTCATTCCATCCTTCTTTGGTATTTGTAGAAGCTTGCTTCGATGAATCCTGTATCTGATTGAGGACCTTCTTAAGTTCATCCTAAGTTGTACTCCATCCATCTGTTCTGACATATGGATCAATTGGGGAGATTCACTCAGCTAAAATCATGTTTATGGAACCTTTTCCAGGTTCTCTCAAATATTCCTTTGGGATTGAAATATTCTCTTCCTTAAGGTTCTCCTCGAGCCAATATTTAAAGACGAAACACTTGTCAATAGTGTGCCCAAGCAACCGGTGGTACGTGTAATAATTTGGTTCATTCTTCTTATCCACCTCTTCGGGTTTCTTCGGATCAGGCAGTTTGAATTCTAATTTCTTCATCAAGCTTTTGAATATCTTAGGTACAACTTCATCTTTGAAGGAATAAACAACTTTCTGTCGCTCCAACAGGGATATTATTTTACCCGCTGTTCGGGGTGATCCCTCCTGAGACGGTCGTTGGTTGGATTGACTGCTCTATGTTTTAGAGTACTATGAGGAGGATTATTGATGATCTTTTGCATATATCTTTATCGACTGCTTTCCTTTGTCGACAGTTGCGAGTACCCCTGATTTCTTTTCGAATACTCTGGTCACCTTAGCCTTTTCATGTGGCTCCATGTGCTTCATTTCTTCTTGCAAACTGCTGGCTTTACTGTGTAGCTTCTCAAAGGATTTGATGGTGAATCCCTTAAGCATGAAAGCAACTGGCCCATGAATGCTTTTGAGTAGAATATCAATTGCTTGATGTTCCTGTAGGTGAGGTTCACATTTCATGCTAAGGTTTCTCCACCTCAAAATATAGTCTGTCAATGTTTCACTAGGCTTCTGCTTCTCAATCATGAGTTCTCCAATAGACACATGATGCTGCGCCCCAGCAAATCTTTTCACAAATAACTGTTCCAACTCAGAAAATGTTTTAACTAACCCGTTGGGCAGGTTAGCGTACCAGTCGAAAGCGATTCTTGACAAGCTACTAACGAACTGCTGGCAGATTAGAGCTTCGCTATTCCTTGTGTTTCCAAAATTGGCTTGAAAATGTACTATGTGTTGTCTGGGATTTTTGGTCCCATCAAATATCTTGAAGTTTGGGGTTACAAAGCCCTTGGGGAAAGGCACAGCATCAAATTCCTCCGGATAAGGTCTACCCTTTAAAATTGATGCACCGCCCTTGGACTGGGCTAAGGCATCCTGCACTTGTTCAACCATTTGCTTGAGCTCTTTTTCTAGCGTGGCACTTGATGGAGAATCCTTCTTCGGTTGTTCTTCTTTGTCTGTCAAAGTAGCCTCCCTTCTTTCATCTGCGATGTGTATGATTTCTGGCTGTTTAATTTTTGGGGAAGCCAATCGCGGTGCTTGTGATTGCCCCTGAATGGTGGCCATGACGGCCATAGCTGCAGTCATCTCTTCTCTTCTTTTCTCTTGTAGAACAACTTACTCATCCCTAAGGAGGATAACCCTACGCAGCTCTTCTACGACTTTCTCTTCCGTGAGAGGTTGAGCCTCGCGCGCAGATTTGGTAGCTCTGGTTTCGATCACATGGACATCCATGAAATCATCCTCCAAGTAATCACTGTAGTCAAAATTCTCGTTGTCACTATTGATAGAAACTCCGTGTTCTCGAGCTAACTCAGAAATCTCAATCTTGAGTTTCTCAACTTTTTCTTCAATTATTGATTCCTTGATTGCTTTAAGATCTCGAGGACCTTGATGGAAATCCTCAACTTGTTCCTCCATCTCGATGGCTATTCTTGCGACGATGTCAGATATTTCAGGCACTGGTTCTTCTTCCTATCTTGCAGGTTCACTGAACTGTATCGGTGCAGCGACCTTAGGTATCCATACCTTCTTACTTTTCAACGATGATGCCTCAGGACGGGGCGTCTTAGCAGAGACATCGGTATGTCGAGGGAAGGTATGCTCCTCGTGGTGTAGACCGGCTACAATGTCAGATAATCGTCTTGTCTTTCTTTCCATGATTGTAGGAATAAAGGGTAAACTTCTTGGACCAAGTCTTGACTTGATTGGCCGGCGACCTGCGGTTCTGGTGTAGTATGATTGGTGGTGACCATAACAGTATCGACTCGGTTTCCCAAATGGAGCCAGATGGGAACACAGGTAGGTGACTCTATAGTCGACCTACGAGATTTTCTAGCGGACTTAATATCCTTCAAAATTTCACTCTTCATATGAGGGGAAATCGCATGTCCCACTCGTCTAAGTAATTCAATAACAGAACATCCTTCTTTAATAGCAAGCCTTCTGAAGACTGTACTAACTCAGGTGATAGGGCTAAACTTCTTTCCTTCTTCTCCATGTCCATGAGGTGATGGCAATGCATCAGCAATCTTCCGGATACTCTCATATCCATCGGTATCTTCTAGAGGATGGAAACTACTCCCTCGCAGGAGTGGGTAAATTTCCGGTAATACCTCTTCAACTTTGATGAGGCTCCTCCTCATCAGGTGTGTTTTCAGGAGTCTGGGCTTTGATGGCCCTCCAAATTCTCCTATTGCGGTTCCTCCTTTGAGTTAGGGTCAGTAGTACAGTCCTTGAGCTTGACCCAATTTCAAACATGGGTGGCGGAACAGTTAATCCTTCAGTCGAATCTTTGACAATCATCACTTCCTTCCCCTTAGCAGCAGCGAAGATAGTAGGCTTGATGACGACAGCTTTAGCCTTCTTACCGGCAGGGAAGTCTTAAAGGCAGTTCAAACTGAATTTTGCAGACGGCTCTTGAACTTCCGGGGTAGCGATCTTCATTACCACAAAGGGGGCTTTCCCGAGGATAACCTCGAGGTCTTGAAATCCAGCTCCGAACTTGATGGTGGGAGCGACGTTACGGGCGTTGCGGTCCATCGGCAGGTTGCAAGAAAAGGTCAGTGTTGGGTAAGCCATCGCAGCGGGCTTTGAAACAGAAAGTTTTAGGGTTAGTTATATGGCCAAAAACCTTGTAATATTTAGTGCAAGCACTGAAAAAAATAGAGGTTAATCTGTAAACCGGGCAGGTCTTTAATTTACAAGTAATTCTAACATCTTTATTTAAAAGGGTGTAACATTAAATTAATATTTTGAAGTGCGCGCAGCACAACACGAGATGGTTTAATTTGCAAAGCAGCAAACCAAATGTGAAAAGGAGTTGTGAGAAAGTTTGGGACCCAGCGCGGGACCCAATTCGTGACAGAAAATGCCCAGGTGGAGTTAATCCACCAACACACCTATTGGGGGTCCGACCCCACATAAAAAATTTAGAAAGTCCTTAATGGCCTTCTGAACCCCTCTATTCAAAGATGGTTGAACAGCTAGTCCTGAAGTCCAAGGAGTTAGTCGTACTTTCCCAAGATAGAAATGGGTAAAGTATGCTAACGGAGGAAGGGTAATTTGGTCCAAGGGTGACATGCACATATTGTCGATGTGTGAAGATGATATTTCTTGATTTGTATGGAGAGAAAAGCTTGTCCCCAGTGGAGTCGCCGGAAGCTGTCGTCGTTATTTTGGGTTGGTTTGTGGGATTTCCTGTAAGAAGCTGTCTGTCGCTGGAATCGAAATCTCGTCGCCCGCTTCGGAACGACGTTGAAGTATTAAATCAAACTGACCCAATATTTTGCATAATTTAAAATGAAAGAGCATTGTACCTCAAATCCTGTATCTATCCCGAAGGATAAACATAAAACTTGAGAATGAGGCTCGATCAAAATAAACTAAGGAAAGTATGACGTCTGTTTGGTCGGCGACACCTTTCTATTTGCCGACATGTTCCCCTATTTAATATAAAGAATTAAATAACGTTTATATTAAGCTAGGTTCGGACATGCTTCCTCTAAGGGAAAACCACTATAGTTAATTACATCTTCAATGACCAAAGCCACCTAAGAAAACTTTCGATAAAAATCAAGGAATATTATCTTCAAGGAATTTCAAAGGGTAGGACTCTTCAACGAAATCGGATGTAGAGGAGTGAAAGGGGATTGGTTCAAATTTGGAACATTTTATTGTAGAATCCAAAGGAAGAAAAACTAGGGGATTTTTATGTATCCAAAGGAGAACCTTGGTGACTTCCCAAGCTATCCTTATGTTTGGCTTTAGTTTTGAGGAGAAATATTTAGATGTTTCATCCTACCAATTTTATTTAATTTTGGCTTATATTTGCGTGAAAAAGTCACACAAATTGCCTAGAAGATATGAGGGTTTACGTCGTACCGGACGACAACCTCGGAACCTAGAACGAGTTAGGGCTTAAATTGTACAGTAGAGCTATATGAATGCCTAAAGATAAAGTGAGGATTTACATTGCATAAGCAAGCAACCTCAAAGTCCTATGGCTTTTTTGTTTAAGTCGAAGGAAGTAGGATTGGTTTAGCTGGGGAAGACAGGTTTTGCTGTTGAAGATGGTCATGCTGCCCACCAAGCTATCTCCAAGCGCTTGTCGCGATGAGTTTGAGTTATAATATCAAATCAGGTGGCCCTATGGCTGAAGTTCTTTAAATTTTATGAGGGAATATTAAAGTTGATTAGAGCAACACCGGTTAGGATCCTACGGTTCTCTCGTTCCAGCATCACTATTTTCTATTAGATTCACCTAGTCCAAATGAACTTATCAAACCTAACTTAATGAGTTCCATAATTTCATTTAAACCGTGGGAAGCCTCGTTAGCAACCGTAGGTTACCTCCTCCGAGGGATTCTCGATCATCTGATAGAGACATCTTAAATAAGTTAAAGTTGTGGTTTTATATGATGTTTGTGATTAAATTTTGAGTTGTTTTATATTTTGAATGTTGTGGCGGTGAATTTTATCTTGGTTAATTTTAGTTTTAGTTTTGGGTATGTGGCTATCCTGATGGTTTTAGTTTTCATGCAGGGTGAGATCGTTGTTTAGCATGCAAGTTTGCAGGTATAAAAGTATAGTATGAAAGTACAAGAAAAACAACGCTGAAAAACTGTAAAAGTGTTCATGGCAAGTTTTCTCGTTCCACCACCTGAAACATAAAATTCATGTTAAGACAGTTTATAAAGAGGAGGAAAGGTAAAATTTTCCTAACCCTATGTCATATTATGGTGAGTCCTTAAAAGTTTAATTAAGGATGATTTCTTTAAGCAAAGAATATTGAGTTTAATAGGCCTCTGAGGTATCCAACAAGTTAAGAGGGGGAAACAGGTCCATGCCTCTCCCTCACCAACTAGTGAAAAGCCTCGAGTCCATTTAAACTTATCATTTTGCTTAATGGTTCATCCTGTAAATGTCTGTAATGCTCAGTGAACATCGATGTCTCAATTATCCCTAAAAAAGGGGTAATTATCATTTATTATTTAATTTGAAAATTATGTGGGTGAAGACGCTTAAGGGGGCAAGTTATTGTAATTTGAACACTTTGCCAAATTTTAAACCTAATTGGGCTTAGTGTTATTTCAAGGATGTTTGATTTTGTTATTTTTATTTCTCTAATCCTCATTTAGTCAATTTTGATTTAGCCTAAGCCACCACTAAACCCTTAAGACCTAGGTGAGTGTCTTAATTAGTTTTAAAAAGGGTTAAGCTTTAAGTGGTCATGATTCATGATTTGGATTCTATTTGAAAATCAAGATAGGGGTATTAAA
>NEWO01000048.1:1803304-1822100 GCA_003013225.1 Phalaenopsis aphrodite
TATTTTAAGGAAATGATGTGAAATAAATTGAAAAATATGGATCTCTGTATAAGAACCTCATCTGACTTTGTAAAAATCAGAGAATGTCTCCCCTTACAGAGACTACAATATGTCAAAATTCCAAGCCAAGGTGATGTGACAATATGCATGTAAAATCAAATGATTCCAAATAGTATTTATTTAATTAAAAATATTTTATGCATCAAATGGGCTTGAAAATTATTTCCCATTATTTTCCTCTGTTCACTGAGTAGAAGGGTATTTTTATTTTATTTTTGTGATTTTTCTACACAAAGTTATGTATTTTTGAAGTTAAGGGTATTAAATAAATAAGAAAATACCCCTATTTTTCTATTTAAACCGCGCGTGCCACCTCAACCTATGACGGCTCCGAAGCATGCGTGGCGCGCTCTGGTTGGACGCCGCCGTCCACGTAGCTTGCTGACTCGGCCTGCTATTCTTGTCTCGAAGTGCCGTCTGGCTCGATCTCCCCCGTCCGTTTGATACATGCTTGATCGAACGGCTCACCGTCATCGTCCCCGATAGAATGTTACCGTGCCTATCTAAACTAAAACCTTAAGATCTCAGCCTAGACTCAACCAAATCACTTCGGGTTTGATCCTATAGACTCATCTAAGCGAGATGAACACATCTATACGGCTAAGGTACCATGAAATTATTTTTAAGTAAATAGAGAATCAAAATAAGCTCGGGAGGAGGAGGAGTTTTATACCTTTGCTCTGAGAAGGGAGGCTTCGATCAGAGGTGCTCGGCACATTTTTTGGGGTCCAAGGAGGCTAGGGATTGAGTCCCTGGCCTTGGTGTGAAGTCTAGGTGTGAAATCAACCAAGCTCGATTTCAGGTGTTGGTCTAGAGCTAGGGTAGAGGCTCTGTGGAAGGGGGATTTGATGGGGCTCTGGCTTATTTCACACTTGTGAAGGTGTGGGCACAAGCAATTAAAGTTTGGTGTAGTGTGGAGGTGTATTGGGTTCTGTCCTTATTTCCAACAGGGTTTCAAGCTCAAAATTGAGCTCCAACAATGGGAATGGGTGACGGAAAATGGTTGGAATGCACTGAGGGGATCTTAGGGAAGCTCTGTGTGAAGTTTGGAGGGGCCTCTTTAAGAAATTTTTAGCACACCTCCCATGGCTGTGGGAGGTGAGTTTTTATAAAAATAGCCATGGGGTGGCTTTCAGGGCATAAGTTTGGGTGCATTGTGGTGCTTAGGTGGAGGACGGAGGAGCTCCATAGTTTAATTTGGGTGAGGTGGCCTCTAGGTTTGATTTGGGTGAGGTGTCATGGGAGTGGCTCTCGGTTTTGGGCTTTTTCGGCCAATAGGCTAGCCGGCCGGCTAGGGAGGTGGCTAGGAGCTCAGGGAACCCAGAGGAATCCATCATAGCAATTTAATGCAAATGTGCTTGGATTTGGCAAAGATATCTTAAGCATGTGCATTTTTTGAAATAAGATCACTTAATTTGGGGGACCTTTGGTCTATGGCTTAATTTAGGTGATTTCATGGTGTTTGGACTGGTCACTAAGTCCAACTAATGGCTGTGGTGGAGTTAATTTGGTAGTTCTAAGGTGGTTAGGTCACATTTAGTGTATGGGTCCAAGAGGGTGCAAGTGACCAAAACTTGGGTTTGGGCTAGGTTAGCCATGTCAATTGGCCTAAATAATTGTTGCATTTGGTGTAGATGATCATAAATAACAACTTTGGTGAAGGATGGAAGTGGTTTTGAGATCAACTGAAAGGTCAATTTGAGGGAATTTTGAACTTTAATCAATTTGGTCATGTTGGGCTAGGCTTGGCTCTAGCTTGGGTTAGCCTTGGGATAAGTCCAAACTGATTGTTATAAATGATCAATAGGGACGTCATGAAGAGTTATGAACATGAATTGGATGCCAATTTGGAGGTTAAGGCAATCAATTGAGTGAAATTTGGGGACTTAGCCAATTTGGGGCTAAATTTGGGAATTTTGGATTTAAGCCAAAATCAAATGGATTTGAGGCTTCACCAAGGCCAATTAATGGTTGATTTTGATGTATAGGAATTTTATAAAGATTTTTTAACATTAATTGAGGCCAATTGACTAGGCTATGGGTTCAATTTGGTGAGATTAGGTCATATGGTCAAAATTGGGGTTTTGCCCCAAATCAAAATTGGGCTCAAATCATGGATTAATTGAGCTTGGATTTGGTTTAGTTTGGTCATATCAAAAGTGAATTTGAGTTTGGGATTGGAATTGGGGTCAATTGAGATCAAATTGATGGACATTTGAGTTGGATTTGGGGAAATTTGAGTCTTTAAAGGGCAATTTGGGGATTTTGGTTAAATATGGTCAAATTGGCCAAATTGGGTCATGGATTAGTTGAGAGAAATGAAATTGGAAATATTTGGGATTTTCTAAAAATTTTTGGAATTTTTGGGATTTTGAGCCCAAGAGGGGTATTTTGGTAATTAGGGGGTGTTTTAGGGGTAAAAGGCCAAGATGGGTATTTTGGTAGAGTTGAGGTACCAATCATCACCAATAAGCCATGGACTTAAGGAAACCCCATTTTGGGTCCTCTATGTAGTGGTTCTAGCCAAACCATAACCCTATGGCTAGTAGGCTTAGGGGACCATCTACATGAGTATCCCAAAAGATCAAGGGATCTAGGCTAGAAATTTGAGTTCAGGGTTGTGAGTGATTGTAAGTACAGATAAGTGTAGTGAGTGTAGTGAGTGCCTTTGCTCCAGACCAACACCCAGGGTCAACCCTAATGTCCAGCAATCCTAAGGGTGACTCATCTTGAGTTTCCCCCACAGTGACACCACCTACTAAGTATTTAGAGGTTGAGAGCAATATGTGGAACTTCAAGTTGAGTGGAGAAGAGTGTAGAATTTCTAATGGCGAGGGTTCTAGTTCTAGTTTTCTAGGAATAGTCAACAGGAAAAGTCCTATGGCTAGACCCTAGGCTACTAAATGGGACAAACTAAACCTCAACCAAAAATGAGGTCAACAGCCTTAATACTGCCTCAATAGTATAAACACTTGCATTGCATATTAATTCAAATGGCTTTTCCAAGTTAGGTGAAACAATAATAAGTGCAGTTAATTTCTCTTTTAATAAATCTAAAGCATTTAAGCATTTTTCATTAAAATCAAAATTCATGTTTTTTTCTAAATGATGGCATAGAGGCTTAGCAAATTTTAAAAAAAAATATAATATTCCTCTTATAGTATCCAGTGTGTTCTAGAAAACTTCTAACTCCTCTTACTGGAATCTAAGTTTGTAATTATGTAATAACATGAATTTTTTCTAGATATACTTCTATGTCATTATCTGAAATCTTATGTCCTAACACAATTCCTATTGCAAACATAAATTGACATTTTTCTTAATTGTGAACTAAATTTGTTTCTTCACAATGTTTTAGAACCTTAGCTAAATGATCTAAACATGAATCAACAGAGGTTCCAAAAATTGAAAAATTGTGTATAATAACTTCAATTCCGTTCTCAATTAAATCAAAGAAAATATACATCATTCATCTTTGAAAAGTTTTAGGTGCAGATCATAAACCAAAAGGCATCCTTCTAAAGGCAAAAGTCTTATACGGACTAGTAAATGTTGTATTTTCTTGATTCTTAGGAGCTATAGGTATTTGATAGTATCATGAATATCCATCCAAAAAGTAGAAATAATGATGCCCTTCTAGTATATCCAACATTTGGACCAAAAAAAGTAAAGGAATGTGATCTTTCCTTTTGGCAAGGTTTTAAATTTCTATTAGCAATAAACATTCGGGAGCCAAATACCTATCTTGTTGGAATTAATTCATTCCGCTCTTTATAATGACAGTCACTCCCCCTTTCTTAGGAACACAATTAGTTGGACTAATCCAAGTATTGTTAAAAGTAGGATAAAAAATCCAACATCTAACTTGTTTAGAATTTCTTTTTTAACAACTTCTTTCATGATAGGGTTTCATTCTCCTTTGATGATCAGCCCTAGGTTTATGACTATCTTCCATTAAGATTTTATGCATATAGTTTGAAGGGTTACTTCCTCTAATATCAACTAATGTCCATTCAAAGGCTTTCTTATGATTTTTCAACAAGTCCATTAATCTTTCTTCTTGATCTTTAGTATAAATCAAGAGATATTATTATGGCTAATGTAGATGAATTCCCTATAAAAAGCGTACTTTAAACGAATAGAGAGCACTTTTATCTCAAGTTCAAGTTGTTTTTCAATTAAAGGAATCATAGGCGTACTAATTTTAGTACCATCTAAAATCTCAATACTTTCTTGAACATAATTTGAATCCTTAGTATTTATGTCACTTAAAAAATCAGTTTAGGTAGACTTCATATCTCTCTTAGAAATCGCTATTAATTAAATTATCAATAGTATTCATTATGTAATATTTAACATCTTTTAATTTAGTTGGATACTCAATAGAATTACACATTAAAAGTAACTTCCTGATCATCAACTTCCATAGTAAATTCTCCTTTTTGCACATCTATCATTGCTTGTCAAGTGGGTAAGAAATGTAACAAAAGAAATGTAACAAAAAATGATAGGTGTTTGTTTATTTTCCTCCATATAAAAAAAAATGATATCCACTAGAAAGATAAATTTATCCATTTTTACAAGTACATCTTCTATAACCCCTTCAGAAAAGTGATTGTTTGACCAACTAACTGAAGTTTACAGTAGTGGGAGAAATCTCTTCGATGCCAAATCATCTAAAGATAAATAAGGCATGAGGTTAATGTGAGCTCCTAAATCACATAAATATTTTTCACAAAATATATCTCCAATTGCACAAGGTATAGTAAAGCTACCAGGATCCTTAAGTTCTTAAGGGAGCTTTTTTGAACTATTGCAATGCATTTTTTCACCTAATGCAATTTTTTTATAATCTTCAAACTTTTTCTTTTTGTTTAAAATTTCATTCATAACTTTAGCATAACTTAGAATCAGTTACAAGGTAACAAAAAAAGGAATTCTAATTGTTATGTTTCTAAATATCACAAAAAATAATAAAAATTGATGATCCAAATTTTGTTGTCTAAGTCTCTGAAAAAATGGAGGTGCGGGTCTTTCTAAATTTATCATAGATGGGGAGACAGGTTATTCTACATCTTCAGCAACAGTTTCTTCATGTTTTTTAGTTTCTATATTCTCCTCCTCAATTTCAATCTCTTTTTGAATTCCAACATTTAATTCCCTTCCACTCCTAAGTTGTATAGTTGATACACCAAAATAAGATGTTGTTTTAAGTACATTTTTTATGCTTATTTTTTGTGATATTGCACGTTAAAGAAGGGTATTTTCATGTTTTTGTTGTAAGTATATCAATTTTAGGCATTTGGAGCAAAAGTAGCAAAAAGGATGAAATTAGAGCCAAAACAACGAAGTTTCGAATTTTGGCGCCAGATACGTAGGATTTGCGCCGAATGCACCGGATTGGCACTAGATGAGCCAATACCCAAAACAACACAGTCTTTAGCAAACTGGTGCATGATTTTCCAAATTGGAAGTAGGTGCGCCATTTAGAAGAGAGTTGGCGCATGATGCGTCAGATGCGTCATGGTTGAATTTTTGGGGATTAAGTCGGTTCAAGAAAAATTTTGAGCAAATTTTTAAAGGGAAACTTGCTCTAAACACCCCTGGAGTAATTCAATACATCTAAACACTTTGGAAGGTTCTTTTATGAAAGGATATGTCTCATGCATCAATGTACAAGTCTTTTAAATTCAAAAGATTTGACTTTTGGATAGAATTTTGGAGGGAATTTTGAATTCTTTTTAGATGGTGGTAGCCTTTGGTAAAATAAGAGGAGAAGAAGAGTTTGAGGGCGTGAGGTGTGTGGCGTGAAGGAGTGTTAGAGAGAGAGAGAGAAAGTCAAGGGCTTGGAGATTTTCTTCAAGGATTGTTGGAGGTGAGGGAAGGTCAGAGAGTTCTTCTTCATTATACATCTAAGAGAGAATTGAGAGTACTTGTAAAGAGAGAAAGGCTTAGATAGAACTTTTTGGAGTTTTCTTGGGAAGGATTGTGAGACAAGTTGTGTCTTTGATTTTATTATTTTATGAACTTATTTTTGTATATGAAATCCATGTTTTGTCGTATCATTCTCATTAATTATGAGTAGTCCTCTTTATCTTTCTCCCTACTTTTAGATATGATTTTGTGAAGAATTAATTTTGTTTTATATTGTTTTAAATGTTAATAATTTGTGATGATTAGAACTATGATCTTCATTTACTTCTCGATTTGACCAATTGAAATGTTAAAATGTGTGAGAAACATATGTTTCAAAAGGGCTATGATTTCTACAACATAGGAAGAATCACATTTGATTTCATGGGAGATTATTACAACCATGAAATTCAGTGTAAATAATTAGGGAAAAATATTTTATTAGATGCAAAATTAAAGATTTTAAGGTGACGTATTAAAATCCCAAATTTGATCAAGTTGATTAGAAACTGATGCGACACTGTTAGCCCTCAGGGGAGGGAGTAATGGGAGCTATAAAGTGGAAAACAGTATCCTTCTAGCCCAACCAATGAATTGGAGACCAAACTCTAGGTTAGTAAATTTTCTTTATGCACTCAAAAGAGGGAAAAGAATAGGATTGCTCCTATTTAACACAAAATAATTTTTATATATATTTTGAAAAGATTTTAATTTCTTCACAAAGCATATACTCATTGTAAATGGGAATGATGCTTTTTTAAATTTGAACTTTCCGATACAACATCGTAGTTTTAATTTTTGTAAATTTACTTTTGAAAGTTTAACATTAAGCTTAGTTAACTTTGTCTCTCAACTGCGTTTTAATTAGCATTCCCTAGTTAATTAGTTTTTAAACTATTCACTTTACTTTTTGTTGTTTTAAAATGGTACTTGAGATTATAATCTTGAGAACTTATTTACAGGCATTTCCAACTTCCCTGTGGGGTTGATATCTAGGACTCTATTATAGCCTTTTATTACTTGAGCAATAAGAGTACTTGCGTTACTTTTCAAGGGGATTTAGCAATTTAAATATTATTAAAAGATAAAATTATTTTAATTGAAGTTATTTCATTGTTATTAATTTGCATATTTGCTATTGTATCTATCATATGTATTTTGTATTATTGGAAAACATTTCCAAAACTAACAAACTAAATCCACCCGCATCATGTGTTTTGTGTCGTTGCCAGGAAAGTAACGAAAAGAAGTAGTAAGTTTTTTTTTATAATTTATAGTATTCTTATTTTTTAAGAAAAAAGAGCATTTGTAGTTTAGTTTGAATATTTTATTATTTAAGTGTGTTTGTTTACTTTTAAAATTTCTTATTGTATCTATTTATGCGTAGTGTAAGATCCAAAAATTTAGTACCTCTCGATTCTGGGTAAGAAAGATCAATTAGAAAAATTTAAAAACAAGAAAAAGAGATAAAGCATATTTGTAAAATAGCTTGCAATTTGAGTAATGCTGGAAATGAAAATGAACATCATCAGTTACCTTGAAGAGATTATGTTAATCCTACAGCAAATGATATTCATTTAAGTATAGAAAAATGTGTTGCAACTGCCAATTCATTTGAACTTAAACTTGTTATTATCCAAATGGTTCAAAATAATTAGTTTAGGGGAACACCAATGATGCACCAAAGATTATGCATTTATATACCTATATTTTATACTCATTTTTGGTGATATTGCGGTTTAAAGAAATGCATATTTCATGTTCTATTGCAGACTGGTGATTTTTAGACTTGAAGTAAAAAAGAAGCAAAAAAGATGAAATTTGGAGTCAAAATGGCATTTTGGAAAAAATAGTTAGCGACGACGGCGCCAGCAGGGACACCGACGGTGCCAGCATGAACTAGAATTCCAGAACATTATCAGTGCCGATGACGCCTAAATGGGCACTATCGGTGCCACTTAACAGAGAGCACAGAATTTAATTCAGACCACGAGTGCTGACGGTGCCATCGTGGGCACCGACGGTGTCAGTGTTGGGCAAAATTCTAAATGATTCGACAAATTTGGATGCTTTTTGAAGAGTTATTGGAGGCATCTCTTAGAAAACTGACATTAAACTTTATTTAGAGCAAAAATTGAACAGAAAAAGTGTTAGAGGGGGCTAGTGTGTAATTTAGTTTACTTCAGTGTTCTATTGTCTAGTGTGGTGAGTTTAAGAGTGATTTCTCTTAAATGTTGTTAAAGAGGGAGAGAAGTGATAGATTTCTTCTTCCTTGCATCTTTAAAGAGAAAGTTAAGAGTGTTGTGAAGAGATAAAGAGTCCAAGAGAGACTACAAGTGATTTACCTAGAGGAAGAGTTACACATAAGTGGTGTTTGTTTATTATTGTTGTTTAAACCTTCTTTTATTTAGGAAATTCATATTTTTTTGTATCTTCCACATGAGGTCTAAGTAAATTTCTTAGTTTTTCTCCCTACTTTGAGATATGGTGAAACAAAGATATAAATTGGATGTTCTATTTGTAAAATATAAAATAAATTATGATGATTTTTCTACTCCGTTCTTCATTTTCTTTTCAACCTAACCCATTTAAATGTTAAAATTTGTTGTGAACTATATGATCTGGGAAATGAAGTATGAGTTCTACAATAACGTGAGAATCATATTCATTTTTATGTAAGAGTATTTCGTTCATAGAATTGGGTGAAAATAAATAGGAAAATATAGATGTTACTTGGCGAAGAATTGGAGATTTTAGGGTGACAGACTAAATTCCACAATCTAGTCTTAATGTTTAAGAACTAAAGCGAGAGTTAGCTTTCAAGGGAAGGGAAGTAGGAGCTCTAGAGTGAGAGACAATATCCTCCCAGCCTAACCACGAATTTAGAGACTAAACTGAAGATTAGCCAACGATTCTCTATAACACTTGACTAAGGGTAGAGAATTAAAATTTCTCCTATTTGACACAATACAAATTCAAACAAATTATCTCTCTCATTTAACCAAAAACTCATTGTAGTGGGAAAGTTGTTTTCTCATTTTTGATAACTATATCACAGAAACATAGTTTGGTAGTTATAGTTTAACTTTGCTTTATAGTCTTTCTATTAGTTGATAATTTAATTCTGATAGCGCATTAAATATTCAAAATTAGTATAGTAGATTTTCTTTATTACTGTGAATTTCCTAATTTAGATTGTCATATCGAATTTAAATATTCCCCGTGGGATCAATATTTTTGGCTTAAACAGAAAGTTTTCTACTACTTGATAACAATATGTATACTTGCCTAGAATCCCAACATTAATTGCTTTAATTTCTTATTCATAAATAATGCACAAGATTTTTGGCATCGCTGCAAAGTGGAGTCAACTTTATTAATTATACACATCTATAATTTTTGGGATAAAGTTTTTGGCGCAGTTGGTGTGGAAGGTAACTGTAAATTAAATTGATTTGGTAAATTAACAAATTTAGTGATAAAATAATAAAAAAACCTAATAAAATAAAGAAAATATAAAAAAAGTATAAAATCATGAAAAATTACTATTAAATACTTGTTTTTTACAATTATAGAAATTTTACTTTGCTTATTATATTTGTTTATGCGTAGTATTGGATTTGAAAGTTTAATACCTTACAATTAGGAATTATAACACATTATTAAAAAAAGTTTGAAAACAACAAAAACAAATTAGAAATTTGAAGAAAATGGTAAATAACTTAGATAATCAAATAAATGAAAATCGACAAGGACCTTTAAAAGACTATGCTAATCCTACAATAGAGGAACTTCACTTGACTATTCAAAATCCTGATGTTGCTGCTAATTCATTTGAACTTAAACTTGCTATTATCCAAATGGTACAAAATAATCAGTTTGTAGGAACACCTACTAAATATCCTAACTTACATCTTGTTTGTCTTCTTGAAATATGTGCTACTTTTAAATACGATGGGGTATCTAATGATGTTGTTAGGCTTAGACTTTTTCATTTTTCATTAAGGGATAAAGATAAATCTTGCCTAAATTCATTAGCTCTTAGATCTATCAGAACTTGGGGAGAACTATCACAAAAATTTTTAGCTAAATATTTTCCACCGTGAAAAGTGCTATGCTTAGCAATGATATTACATCTTTTTGTCAATTTAAAGGAGAATCAATATTTGAAGCTTGGGAAAGATTTCAAGATCTCCTTAGGAAATGTCCACACCATGCTTTACCAGATTGGCTAATAATTCAAAATTTTTACAATAGATTAGTAGGAGCACTTAGAGCTATTATAGATGCTGATGCAGGTGGATCATTAATGTGAAAACCATTTGATGAAGCTTATTCTTTAATAAAGAAAATGACTACTAATAAATTTCAATGGCCTGTTAAACGAGTAACTCTAAAGATAGTAGCTAGTATTCATGATTCTAATGCGATGTCTACTTTAGCATCTCAAATTGCTGCTATATCAAAAAATATTAATCAAATTTCAGTGAACTATTCTCAAATACCACCAGCATTAGAAGAAAATTCACTAGGGCAAATACTTGATACTAAATCATCTTATGAAACTTTGAATGTTATAAATAATAGAAATAATAATCCCTATTATAATTATTATAATTTTGTATGGAAAAATCACCCTAATTTTAGTTGGAATAATTATAACAATTTGGTGAACCCCTCAAGAAATACAAATAACTAAGGGAATCCTAACTACAGACTTTATTATCCTGCTGGATTTAACAATAACACACAAGTTAAGAAGTAGAAGTTGATTATGGAAGAGGTAATGTTGAACATGGGAAATCAAATACAAAATTAATGGGTTGTGATTATAAATATTGAAAATCAATTAGAAAATATTGCTACTGCACTTAGTAATAGACCTTCAGGAATTCCTCCTAGTACTGTTGAAGTTAATTCAAAAGATCTGAATAAGGACCAGATTCAAGTATTCAATTATAAAGTGGACAATAAGTGGAAACAAGAATCCAAAGATAAACCGAAGTTGAGGAGGAGAAGGTAGAAATTGAAAGCGATAATGATGAAAATAAACCAGAACAAATTTTCTTAGAGAAACTGCCACATCCCTTTTCTCAATGATTGAAGTAGAAGAATATAGATAAAAAATTTACAAAATCTTTGGAAATCCTTATAAAGCTAACAATAAATATTCCTTTTATTGAGGCTTTGGAACAAATGCTAAGTTATGTAAAATTTATGAAGGATATACTAAACAAGAAAAGGATGTTTGAAGATCATGAAACCATTGCACTCAGTGAAGAGTGTAGCGCCATTATTTAAAAATAGCTTTCTGAAAATTTAAAAGATCCTAGTAGTTTTAGTATACCTTGTGCTATTGGTGAATTTTTTTTTGGAAAAGCCTTATGTGATCTAGGAGCTAGCATTAATCTTATGCCTCTATCAATTTTTTAAAGTTTAGATTTCTCCTACTACTGTAACTCTTCAGTTAGTTGATCGATCAATAAATTATCCTAACGAAGTTATAGAAGATGTATTAGTGAAAGTGGATAAATTTATTTTTCCTGTAAAATTTATTGTATTAGATATGGAGGAAGATAAAGAGATTCCTATTATTTTGGGGAGACGATTTCTTACAACGGGGAGAGTTGTGATAGATGTGCAAAAAGTAGAATTAATAATGAGAGTCAATGATCAGGAAGTAACATTTAATATAGCAAAAGTTATGAAATGTCCTGCGATAGAAAAAAATAATGAATGTTTTAGAATGGAAGTTACTTATTATCTAAGTAATGAAAGATTTAAAGGAATGTTTAAAGAAAATGTAAGGGAAGAAGATTATTTTGAGAATGAGAATGGAATAAAAGAAGAGAGTTTAGATTATGTTCAAGACAAATTTAAAATTTTAGACCTTCTGGAAAATAATAATCAAAATCTTATTCCTTCAATTACTAAACCACCTGAACTATAACTGAAAGTACTGCCTACCCGTTTAAACTATGTATTTTTAGGAAATTCACCTACATTATTTGTTATTATATCTTCTAATTTAACTAAAATTCTGAAAAAAAAAATTAGTTGAAATGTTGAAAATATATAAAAAGGTCTCTAGATGGACCTTAGCAAATATTAAAAGAATCAGTCCTTCAATTTGTATGCACAAAATTCTATTAGATGAACAATACAAACATAAAGCTGATCCTTAGAGGAGATTAAACCCAATAATGAAAGAAATTGTTAAAAAAGAAATCTTAAAATGGTTTGATGCTGGAATTTATATCCAATTTCAGGCAGTGCTTGGGTAAGTTTGATTCATTGTGTTCCAAGGAAAAGTGGAGTGACAGTTGAAGTAAATGATAAAAAATGAATTAATTCCAATAAGACAAGTTGGTGGGTGGAGAATTTGTATAGACAATAGAAAATTAAATATTGTCACCAGGAAAGATCATTTTCATTTACCATTTCTAGAACAAATGTTAGTAGATTGCCTTGAAATAAATATTAATGCTTCATAGATGGATATATCGGGTATCATCAATTTCCAATTGCTACTGAGGATCAAGAGAAAACAATAATTACAAGCCCTTATGGAACATTTACTTTTCGTAGAATGCCTTTTGGACTATTATTGACCTCAATTTTGGTTGAGGTTTATTTTTCCCTCTTTAGTAGCCTAAGGTCTAGCCATGGGACTTTCTTGTTGAATATTCCTAGAAAACTAGAAAGGAACCCTCCCTAGTTTAAATTCTAAACTCTTCCTTGCTCAACTTGAAGTTCCAAATATTGGTCCTAACATCTAGCACTTAGTAGGTGGGGTCAGTTTGGGGGATCTCAAGGAGAGTCCCTATAGGACTGCTTGACCTTAGGGTTGACTTTGGGTGTTAGTTTGGAGCTACTTCACTCACTTGCACTCACTATCACCCTCAATCACTCCCAATCCTAAAACTCAAAATTGTTGACTTTGATTTTATGTCTTTTGAGAGACTCATGTAGATGGTCCCCTAAACCCACTAGCCCTAGGCTAGGGTTTAGCTCATACCACTACATAGATAATCCAAATGGGGATTTCATTGGTTCATAGCTCATATAGGGTGTTTGGCACCCCAATTCTACCAAAATGTCCAACTTGGCATTTTGCCCCTAAATCCACCCAAATTATATAAATGCCCTTGAAACCCTAAATTTGGTCAAAATCCTCAAATTCACCCAAAATACCAAAAATTTGTTAAAAAATCATTTCAAACCATTTCAAAATACCCAAATTACCAAAATCCACCCAAATATTCTAAAATTACGAAAATACCCCTAAATTTCCCAAAATTACAAAAATACCCTTGAAACCCCAAACTTTCCCAAAACCTCTAAAATCACTCAAAGTATTTACAAAACCAATTTGGACCCTCCAATTGAACACAGTTTGGCTAATTTGACCATTTTGTCCAAAACCCCCAAATTTTCTTTTAAAAGCCCAATTTCCCCAAATTCACCTCCTCAAATGCCCGTCAATTTGGGCCCAATTCCCCTCAATTTCAATTCCAAACTAAAATTCTTCTTTCATCTGATTGATCCAAACAAAATCTAAGTCCAACTGATCCATGCTTTGAGCTCAATTTTTATCTAAGTCAAACCCCCAATTTTAGCCCTATGACGTAATCTCACTTAATGTAACCACATAACCTACTCAATTTGCTCCAATTTTAATCCTAAACTCTTAATAATACTCCTACACATATTTGACCTTCAAGTTTCCTTACTAAAGCCTTAATTTCACTTAATTATAACCCAAATTCAAAATCCCCAAATTTGCCCCAAAATTGGCAGTCTCCAAATTCTACCAAATTGAATGTCCTAATCCAGCAATTGACACCCAATTTATGTTGAAAACTCCTTATGATATTACTATAGACCATTTTCAACAATCAATTTGATCTTATCCCAACCTTAGCCCAACCTAAACCCATGTTTAGTCCAACATGCCTAAAGTGACCAAAATCCCAAAATCCTTCAAATTGAGCATCCAATTGAACTTAAAATTTCTTCAATCCTTCAGCAAAAATCTTCATGGAAATCATTTACACAATGTTGTTCAATTAATTGAGCTTAAATTCATTGCTAGACTAACCCAAACCCAACTTTTAGCCATTTTTACCCAAATTAAACCCATGCACAAAAATTGACTTAGCCATCCTAATGTCACCAAATTAAAATTTCCACAGCCACTAAGCACAGCTTATTGAACAAACTAAACCTCCTTAATCCACCTAAGTAAGATATGGATCAATAGGTCCGTAGATTAAGGGATTTCATCCCATTTTTGGGACTCAACCAAAAAATATCTTCCATCATGAAAAACCATTGGGGGTAAATTAAAATTAAGCATCCCCCTAGGTCACTTGACATTCTCGCCACCGCCTCTTGCTCTGTCGGCTAGCCTAGTAGCCAGAAAATAACAAAAACAGAGCCCCATGTTCAAATTAAAACCAAAACTCACCCATCTTAGGTGGTCAATCTCAATTGGCTTTAGCACTTTGAAACTCTCCACATAAGCATCGGTTGCCTTGGTAGCCACCCCAAAATTGGCTGATCAATAGGTCCATTAGCCTTAGCAGCCACCCAAAGCCATTTTTATTTAAACCCAACCAACCTCTCATGGCCAAAAAAAGAGTGTGCCAAATCCTTAGGGAAACTCTGTCCAATTGCTCTCAGACACTATCCATATTAAACAAGAAATATTTTCTTAAGGGATGAGCTGTGTAGGGTTGTTTTCTTAAGGGATGAACAAATCAGCAAAATGGAGAAAAGAATGGATGTTATGGCTGCTGCCTTGACCGCCATGGCCACAGTTAAGGGAAAATCTCAACCCCCACAGTTAGCCTCTTTAGAAGTCGATCAACCTGAGATTATACACATCAAAGAAAAGAGGAGGAAAGTTGCCTCAGTAAATAGAGATGAGCAACAAAAATAAGATCCTCCATCAAGTGTCATATCAAAACAAGAATTTAAGCAAATGGTCGAGCAAATTCAAGAGGCCTTAACCTAATCTAAGGGTGGTGCATTGATTCTGAAGGGTAGACCTTACCCGGAGGAGTTTGATGCCATTCCCAACCCTAAAGGTTATGTGTCACCAAATTTTAAGATTTTATATGGGGCTGGAAGTCCCATAGATTGTAGAGCACATTTTTTAGACAGTTGTGGCAACACAAGAGGAAACGAAACTTTTCTCTTCCAATAGTTTATCAGCAGCCTGTCTGGGATCACTTTTGATTGGTATGCCAAATTACCTAATAGATCAGTTAATACATTCACTGAATTAGAACAATTGTTCGTGATAAGATTTGCCAGAGCGCAACATCTTCTATCTATTGAAGATCTCGTAGTCGAGGAGAAAAATCCCAACGAGACTTTAGTGGACTAAATTTTGAGGAGGATAAAAATTAGCATGAAATGTGAACCTCAGCTATAAGAACATCACATGATGGAGATCTTACTCAAAAGCATCCATGGGCCAGTAACTTTCATGCTCAAGGGACTCACCATTAAATTCTTCGAGAAGCTACTCAGCAAAGCTAGCAATCTTTAAGAAGAAGTCAAACATATGAATTCTAATGAGAAGTCTGAGAAGTCCAAGAAGAACAGAGTTTTTGAAAAGAAGTCCAGAATGGTGGCAACAGTTGATAAAGGAAAAAAACCAATGAAGATGCATGCGAAAAATTTTCCTCAGTCTTCATCGCAGCATGCTCAACAACTGTATGGCCAATCGAGTCAACGACTGCCTAAATGAAGATTATATAAAATAGAGAATAAGAAAATGTCTATTAAGGAATGTAGGAAAGTGGTTGTCGGCATTATTTCGGGGTTGGTCAGTGGGGAGGTTCCCGTAAGAAGCTGTCAGTCACTGGAATTGAAATCCCCTCGCCCGCTTAAGAAGGATGTTGAAGTATGAAATCAAGCTGACCCCATATTTTTCATTGTTTAAAATGAAAGAGCATTGTACCTCAACTCCTATATCTATTATGAAGAATAAACACAAGACTTAAGGATAAGGCTTGATCAAATTATCTAAGGAAAGTATGACGTCCGTCTGGTCTGCGAAACCTTTGCATTTGCCGAAAAGTTCCCCTATTTAATATAAAAGATTAAATAGGGTTTATATTAAGCTGGGTTCGGACATGCTTCCTATAAGAGCAAGCCCATATAGTTAATTACATCTTAAATAACTAAAGTCATCTAAGAAGACTCGATAAAAATCAAGAAAATATTATCTTCAAGGGGTTTCAAAGAGTAAGACTCTTCAATGAGATCGAGCGTAGAGGTATGAAAGGGGATTGGTTTGAATTTGGAACATTTTATTTTAGAATCCAAAGGAGGAAGAACTAGGGGATGTCATGGATCCACTGGGGAATCTCAGTGACCTCCCAAGCTATCCTAATGTTTGGCTTCAATTCTGAGGAGAAAATTTTAAGTATTTCATCCTGCCAATTTTATTAGTTAGGGCTTACATTCATGTGAAACGACCATGCAAATAGTCTGGAAGATGTTAAGATTTAGGTCGTGACAAACGATAACCTCCGAATCCTAAGGTGAGGTAGGGCTTATATTATATAGCAGGGTTATGCAAAGGCCTAAAGATAAGGTGAGGATTTACGTTGCATAAGCGAGCAACCTCAAAGTCCTATGGATTTGTTGTTTAAGTTTAAGGAAGGAAGATTGGTTTAGCTGGGGAAGACAGGTTTTCCTGTTAAACATGGCCATGCTGCCCACCATGCTAGTCCCAAGCTCCTTGACATGTCGAGTTCTAGTTTTCTAGTGTGTCAAGTTATTATGTCAAATTAAGTGGCCCTATGGTTGAAGTTCTTTATATTTTATGAGGGCATGTTAAAGTTGATTAGAGTGACAACGGTTAGGATCCTATGGTTCCCTTGTTCCAACAACACTATTTTCTATTGGATTCACTTAGTCCAAATGAATTTACTAAACTCATCTTAATGAGTTCCATAATTTCATTAAACCGTGGAAAGCGTCGTTGGCAACCATAGGTTACCTCCTCCGAGGGATTTCCGATCATCCGATAGAGACATCTTATTTTAGTTGAAGTTGTGGTTTTGTGCGATGTTTGTGATTAAATTTTGAGTTGTTTTATATTTTGAATGTTGTGGCGGTGAATTTTTTCTTGGTTGATTTTAGTTTTGGTTTTGGGTAATGGTTATGGTTAACATGCAAGTTTATGTTGTTTTCATACATGCAAGTATAAAAAGAAACAACGTAAGCATAAAGCATGTAAGGAAAAGGGCACAAGAAAGACGGTGCTATAAACTGTAAAAGCGTACCAGGCGAATCTTCTCGTTCCACCACCCAAAACTTAAAAATGCATGTGAGGGCATTTATGAAGAGCAAGAAAAATAAAGTTTTTTGTGGGTTTCTTAACCCTATGTCATATTTTGGTGAGTCCTTAGAATTTTTATTAAGGATGGTTTCATTGAGAAAAGTATATTAAGTTTAATAGGCCTCTCAGGTCTCCAACAAGTTAAGAGGAGGAAGCAGGTCCACGCCTCCCTCTCACCAACTGGTGAAAAGCCTCAAGTCTATTTAAACTTATTATGTTGCTTAATGGTTCATCCTGTAAATACCCTTATTACTCAGTGAGAACTGATGTCTAAAATATCCGTAAGAAGAGGTTAATTATCATTTATCATTTAATTTGAAAATTATGTGAGTGAATTCCCTTGAAGGGAAAGTTAGTCTAATTTGAATACTTAGCCAAATGTTTAATTCTAATTGGGCTTAGTGGTGTTTTAAGGATGTTTGATTTAATTATGTTTATTTCTCTAATCCATATTTAGTCAATTTTGATTTAGTTTAAGTCACCACTAAGCCCTTAAGACATAGGTGAGTGTCTTAATTAGTTTTGAAAAGGGTTAAGCCTTAAGTGGTCAAGATTCATGATTTGGAATTTATTTGAAAATCAAGATAGAGATATTAAACTGATTAATTATTCACTTCAAAATTCGTACCCCTAAGTCCAGGATCATTTGTTTTTAATAAACTTCCAAATTTTAATAATTTAGAAATTTATTAATTTAATTAAGAAAGTGAGATTGATTTCTACCAATTGACCACTTGTGTTTGAAGCATCAAATAAATTGATTAAGATCAGATGTCACTGATTCCCTCCTTGACTTAAGCCTAAATGTTAATTAAGGCTAACTTTCCAAAATTACACATTTTCCCCTAATGCTCTAACACTTCATGATTTGTCAAATTCAATTCAAACGACTTTAAAATTTTTATCATACCTCATTCATAAGTCAATTAAGACATCAGAGGAGAAAATGTGATTTTTCAAAAATTAATTTATTTTATATAATTATTTTCATGCAAAAAATAGGATTTTTTAAAGAAAAATCCGAACTTGACCAAAGTAAATTCTAATCCTTTGAAATTTTTAAATGAGGTAGACTTAGGCCAGGGAAGCCTTTCGACTAAATTTCATAATTTTTTAAATGCTCTAAGATTTATTTGAATTATTTTAAATGTTGGGCTATTTAATAAAAATATAATATTTTAGGTGGTGAAAATTAACTTTGTATTTTTGAAAAATCTCTCTCAAGTTAGAGAATTCAGGGAGCAATTTTTATAATCTTCTAATTTCTCTTTGATTTATTGGAATTATTTTAGTGAAAACTCATTTTTAGCTTTTTAAAAAAATATTTTTAAGCTTTGAAATTCGATATCTTTATTTAGAAAGTCAGGAAAAATATTTTGATTGTTGATAAATGATTATGAAGCAATTTAGAACATTTTCATGAGTTTTATTATTTTTGTGATTTTTATGAATTTTTAATTA
>NEWO01000048.1:1824961-1840276 GCA_003013225.1 Phalaenopsis aphrodite
CTACATGAGTATCTCAAAAGATCAAAGGGTCTAGGCTAGAAATTTGAGTTTAAGGTTTTGAGTGATTGTGAGTGTGGATGAGTGTAGTGAGTACCCTAATTCCAGACCAACACCCAGGGTCAGCCCTATGGTCCAGAACTCCTAAGGTTGACTCATATTGAGTTTCCCCCATAGTGACCCTACCTACTAAGTGCTAGAGGTTAGGACCAATGTGTGGAACTTCAAGTTGAGTAGAGAAAAGTTTAGGATTTCTAATGGTAAGGGTGCCTTTTCTAGTTTTCTAAGAATAGTCAATAAGAAAGTCTTATGACTAGAACTTAGGCTACTAAAAGGGAAAAACTAAACCTCAACCAAAAGTGAGGTCAACTGATGGACCCCCAATAGATGTGGTGTGTTGGGCAAGCAGACCGCGTGTATTGACATTGACCGACAAAATCAACAAAAACCAATACAACCTCTAAGTCAACAGACCCAAAAATATGTGTAGGGTGGGTCGTGTGTGTGATTTGTTTCCGCTGGGAAATTAGTAGGTGAGTGTTTGATCAGGTCAAGAAGTAGGGACACTCGCTGTGGATTGGAGAGTGGACTTTGAGTTATGAAATTTCAAAGATTTGTAAAGGGCGTGAGTCAGTACGTAAGTGATGACCTCGAGGTGGGAATTGAAATTTAAATATCAATTCAAAAAGAGAAAGAGAAAGAGAGAGAGTCGGAATGTAAGGACTGATCTCAAATTTAATGAATCAGAAAAGTAAAAATGGGAATTAAAATGTATGTCATTTCTCAAAAGAGAGTGTCGAAATATAAGGACCGACCTCAAATGTAATGAATCAGAGATGTAGGATTGATTCAGAAATGAGAACTCAAATGTAGGTCAACTCTCAAAAGAGAGTGGCAGAATGTAAGGATCGACCTTCAATGTAATGAATCAGAAATGTAGGACTGATTCAAAAGTGAGAATTGAAATGTAGGGCAATTCTCAAAAGAGAGTGTCAGAGTGTAAGGACCGACCTCGAATGTAATGAATCAAAAATGTAGAACTGATTCAGAAGTGAGAATTGAAATGTAGGTCAATTCTCAAAAGAGAGTGTCAGAATGTAAGGACCAACCTCGAATGTAATGAATTGGAAATGTAGGACGGATTCGAAAGTGAGAATTGAAATTTAGGTATCAATTTCAAGGAGAGAATCAAAATTTAGGTATCAATCTCGGAATGTGAGAATCGGGATTTAGATATTGACTTAAAAATGAGAATTGAAATGTAGGTATCAATTCCAGGATGTGAGAATTGAAATGTAGGTATTAATTTGAAGATGTGAGAATTGAAATGTATGTATCAATTTGAAGATGTTAGAATTGAAATGTATGTATCAATTCCAAGGAGAGAGTCAAAATATTGGTATCAACCTTGAAATGTGAGAATTGAAATGTATGTATCAATTCGAAAATGAGAGAATTGAATGAAGGTATGAATTCAAAGAAGAGAGTCGAAATTTAGGTATCGACCTCGAAATGTGAGAATCGGGATTTAGATATTGACTCAAAAATGAGAATTAAAATGTAGGTATAAATTCCGAGATGTGAGAATTGAAATGTAGGTATCAATTTGAAGATGAGAGAATTGAAATGTAGGTATCAATTCGAAGATGCGAGAATTGAAATGTAGGTATCAATTCCAAGGAGAGAGTCAAAATTTAGGTATCGACCTCGAAATGTGAGAATTGAAATGTAGGTATCAATTCGAAGATGAGACAATTGAAATATAGGTATCAATTCCAAGGAGAGAGTCAAAATTTAGGTGTCGACCTTGAAATATGAGAATTGAAATGTAAGTATCAATTCAAAGATGAGAGAATTGAAATGTAGGTATCAATTTGAAGGAGAGAGTCAAAATTTAGGTATCGACCTCGAAATGTAAGAATTGAAATGTAAGTATCAATTCAAAGATGACAGAATTGAAATGTAAGTATCAATTTGAAGATGAGAGAATTGAAATGTAGGTATCAATTCAAGGGTGCGAGAATTGAAATGTAGGTATCAATTCAAGGATGCGAGAATTGAAATGTGGTATCAAGTCCAAGGAAAGAGTTGAAATTTAGGTATCAACCTCGAAAGATAAGTATCAGAGTTTAAATATTTATTCCAAAGATGTAAGGATTGAGATTTATAAAGGGCTTGGGGTGCTAAATTTGTAGAAGTGTATCAAGTGGAAAGGTTGATTTTGTTGAAGAAAATTTTGTAGAGCTTTGTGGAGTTTTGTGCAGAATGTAAAATTTTGCAAAGATGTGAAGAAAGTTAAGGTAGATATTGATGGTTGTGCTACGCGCACAAAGAGTAGGAAATTCCAAAAACGGAAGCATCCACTCAGCAGGTTCATTTCATTTTCTTGTTGTTTTCATCACATTAAATTTTTTAAAAATGTGTTTTTAAAGTTTTAATTTTAGTTGGTTGATTTTTAAAAGAAATTTGCTTTGTTATTCACTCATTTATGATTATTTTTCATTTTTGTTTTATTTATTATTGAAGATTTGTTGTTTCCTTCTTTGTTCATTGAAATTATGAACCATCGCATGGTTCACGACTTTCATCCATCGCACAAAAAGGAAACTGACAAAAGCCACAGTTTAAGACAAATTTCCATTAATTTGCCCCAAAAATGGATGTCATAAATCAGACATAAGCTAACGCCTCAAAAGGTACATAATGTAATCCATGCTGAAATACATTGAGAATCATCTCATGATATGAATACACTGTAGACAGCATACATCAGATACATTTCATATTGTTAAAAGAAAGAAAGTGCACCCTCTATACCAGGTATGTTGAGCTCTTGATCAAGCAAACCTTCTAAGTCATGCTCGAGAATAAGAGTTCCCTTTGCATGTACTTAGAGGTACAACCTTCTCATAGCTCGTACGGAAATAACTCCTCCAATTCTGGGTCCTGCTGTAATCCATACGGTATTTTACTGTCGTCCATTCTCAGAAGGTTATAGACACCCTATGGTGTCGCACTCTTGGAATGCAGTGCTTGGCAATGTCTGCATCATTGCCCTTCATGACAAGCACTAAACCAACTGGAAGAGGAAACTCCACAGCTCCTCTGAATTCACCAGGGCCGACTATCAATTTCTTTTCCAAATAGAATATTACTTTTATTCATGAACGAGACCGTACAGAAAGGCCTCACAAAATCATGATGATCGATGTGTGGCGGAATGCAGTCACCTTATTCATAAATGTTAATGATGCAACTGTTGGGAAAGCAAGTAGCGGGTAGAATATTCCACTTGACCATTCTCTTGATCATCCATTTTATCATCAGTGGTAACAGATCCACTTGGTCGTATCTGAAGATCCCAGGCGGATTCCTTATCTGTCGTTCATGAAATTGTAGCAAGACTAGCATTGGATAACGATTCTTCTCTTTCCACTCATCCATTTCTTTGGCTCGGAATATGTCATCTCCATAAGAAAGCCCGCTCGACCTTTGTCTCTTAAATCAAAGTTGCAGTCCAGAATACTCTTTTCATCAGTTTTAGAGAAAACCCTGGTATATAGCTCCAGGCCCTCCAATATGTTGACAAACTTTCCTTGAGCCTCTTCATAGAACTCGAATCCTGGTACTCTGCTAGTCTTGGTTTTGGAATTCTGTATTGTCTGGTGACCTGCTGGATGACAAGTTGAGAGTCACCATAGATAGCAACATTTGTTATATCCATTGAGATTGACAACTCCAATCTGGTGATTAAAGCTTCATATTCTGCTTCATTTTTGGTGCACGGCTCTGTCAGGTGGTCTAAGAACCTCATCATACCCTTATCTGGCGTAATAAAGATCAAACAAATCCTTGCTTTGCCTAGTATAACTGTATCTGATCCCTTATCATTTCTGGCTGATGAAGCACCATCGAAGTACATTTCCTAGCGTTGCGCACTAGAAAATTCCATTTGTAGTATTTGCTCATCTGGTAACTCATCGTTGAGAGAGGACCCAACATGCAGTACGTTTGCAACGAGAAAGACTACTAGTATCTGTCCCTTGATAGCACAAAGGGGAACAAAAGTTATATTAAATTGCAATAAGATCATTAACCATCTTGCTAAACATCCAGAGAGTGTTGGTCAGGTCATCAGATATTGCAATGGATTAACTTTCAAAATCACGGTAATCTTATGAGAAAGCATATAATATCTAAGCTTTTTGGCAAGAAAAATTAATGCCAGACAATGCTTCTCAATAGGTGGATACCTTATCTCCGTCGGTATTAGACGATGACTCAAGTAGTAAAGCATATTTTCTTTACCCTCCTCATTGACTTGGGCTAAGAGGGCTCCGAGAGAGTCATCCAAAGTCGTGGTATAAAGTATTAACGGTTTCCCCAAGATAAGGGCTGCCAAAATAGGAGGTTTCATTAAATATTGTTTAACGTCCTCAAAGGCCCGCTGGCATTTCTCTTCCCAAATAAATTTGGCGTCCTTTTTAATTAATGCCGAGAAAGGCTGACACCTACCTGAGAGATTAGAAATAAAGCATCTCAGATATGTAAGCTTCCCATAGAAGGAACATAGCTGCTTCAAGGTTTTTAAGGGAGGCATTTCCAAGATGGCTTTATTCTTATCCGGGTTGATCTCGATTCCCCAATGACGGACAACGAATCTTAGAAATTTCCCGGAGGTAACACCAAAGGCGCACTTTAAGGGATTCATTTTAAGGTCATATCGCTGTAACCGTTCAAACATGATCCTCAAATCACGCAAATGGTCTATTTTCTGTTTACTTTTGATGACCAAATCATCCACGTAGCATTCTACTTGATTGTGAATGAGGTCGTAAAAAATCTTTGTCATTGCACGCTGATATGTTGCCCTGGCGTTCTTTAGGCCGAACGGCATCACTGTGTAGCAGAAAATTCCAATCGGTGTTCCAAAAGCTGTAAGCGCTGCATCCTCAGGAACCATCTTGATTTGGTTATATTCTGATAATCTGTCCGTGAAGCGGAAAATCTCATGTGTCGAAGCGATATCCACCATCATCTCTGCTATAGGTAGTGGAAACTCGTCTTTTGGACATGCCTTGTTTAAATCTCTGAAGTCGACACAGACGCGGATCTGCCCATTTTTCTTATTAACAGGTACAATGTTAACTAACCACGTGGGGTATTTCTCTTCTTTAACAAAGTTGGCGTCTATTAACTTTTTCACTTCAGCGATGACTTGTTGTTCTATTTCGAGGCGCATTCTCCTCGGAGCCTGTTTTACTGGGGTTATATTCTTGTCCACCTCAAGTTTATGGACTGCAACCTCTGCTGACAGTCCTGGAATTTCATCGTAGCTCCATGNATTCTTGTCCACCTCAAGTTTATGGACTGCAACCTCTGCTGACAGTCCTGGAATTTCATCGTAGCTCCATGCAAATCAATCTTTGAATTCTGTTAATAGTTTGACTAATTCTACAGGTTCTTTGTCATCAAGTAGAGAACTTATAAATGTAGGCCGACATCGTTCTACAGTCCCGAGGTTAATCTCTTTCAATTCATTCACGGTGGATTTAATTTCTTCCTCAAATTATGGTAGAGAATCTTCTATTGATTGATCAGTAGAGTCATCCTCTATATCGAGGCAATCCTAATCTTACTCACCAGTAACAAACATGCAAAACTCAGAATCATCGGCTGGTTCGACTGTACCAAATCTGAGACCCTCTTTTGAATTGGGAGTTTGATTTTTACTATTCCATAATTTTTTGAAAAGTTGAAATTTATCTTTTGGCATTCATTTCGGTAAGTGTCCCTGTTGAATTAACCTTTGAACACAAGGCGAGAAGTAACAAAAAGGCAATTCCATTAATTCATTAGAATCAACATCCAAATTTACATGTTTTTCAAGCTCAGTAGAGGTAGAAGCACGGTAAAATTTGATCGGCTTTAAAATAACACTACGGACTTCCTTGACCTCTAAACTCTTGATCGTTTTAGCGAGAATCAGAGTAAGGGTCATAGTATTCACATAGTGGTTTATCTGATCATACATTATTTCATATTCATTCCTGTCAGTATCTTCTAGGGGTATCTTGTACTGAGGTTTCTTCTCCTTTGTTATCATTATTTCATCTTTAAAATTGTCTTCATCACTAATGTTGATAGTTGACCTAGTCCGTTCAACAATTAAATTGATCCTTCCTTGTCCACATCCCCGGCCTCGACCTCGGGTGCGCGAACTAAAAGGCCTTTCACCATCCCCTTGTAAAGGAGTGGTGGAAGATTGCTGAAGCAGAGTTGAATGGCCTCCTCTTTGTGATTCTTCTGAATCTTCATCTTTTTTGGTGATAACTTCACTAGAGAAGACAGTTTTCTTTGGAGGCGCGTGGTAGACAGCATCTTCATGGATACCAAGTTCATGCACTGAAAATGGTTGTAGATCTCCCTTGATGCAATTTTCTTCACCATCTTTCCTGTATTTGATGCATTGGTGTAGGGATGATGGAACCATATTGTGCTCATGAATCCATGATCGACCAAATAGATAGTTAAAAGAGCTCTCGGATTCAATGATATGAAATTTAACGATTCTTACAAGTTCTCCAACCTTCATAAGTAATGCAATTGATCCGGTGGCTCTTTCTCCCTTTTGGTTGAATCCTCTTAACATCATCTTATCAGTCGTAAGCTCTTGAGCTTCAATATCCAAATAGGCCAATGTCCATAGGCTCATCAAGTTAAGAGATGTCCCAGAATCCACTAAAACTCTAGATAACACAAATCTGCCAATGTTGACGGAGATGTAGAGCGGACGGTTGTGGTCAGCGGTACCAAGCAGCAAGTCTTCATTTGTGAAATCTCAACGAGCAAACTTCATCTGAGGATGTGCTAGCCAACTGAGCTAAGAAAATTTCTGGATCAAGCAAAGCTGTAACCAGAGATTCTCTCATCTCCTTTGACAAGATTAGAGCATCGTAGATGTGTAGTCAGGCAGACAACTTTTTAAGATGAGCCAGCACGTTGTACTCTACTTTGCATGATCCTCCAATTTTATCTTGATTATGTGGTTCTTTTAGTGGTGGAGGTAGGGGTGTCTCTTCTTTAGTCATTATCTGTTTTACTTTGTCTGTTGGAACTTTTCTTAGTGATAACACTTTTCCGCTCCTTAAGTTGACTTTTGTGATTTCTTCTTCTTGATATATCATTATTGAATCTTCTGGTGTCTCTTCCTCTTCGTTGAAAAGATCTAAGTTGATGGCAAGCGATGTACCATGACGCTTGAAAGTTGGCTCTTCGTTATCGGTGCTGTCGTAAGCGATATCATTGATGTCTTCTTTGGACTTGACAACGAGTTCATCAGACTACAATACGATTTGAGGATCATTTTGTGGATTGAGATCATAGCTAGATTGGTCATAATCAGTTATGTTATCACCAGAAACAGTTAAAACGTAGCCAAAATTAATATCATTTATTCATAAGACCACAGAGGGACAAAAAGATAATCATACAAAGTCAAGAGTTTGAGGTTTTCTTCCTCAAATCTGAGACAACCAATCTAGTAGAGGCAACCCCTATCATACCCTCTGTGCTACCAAACTTGGCAATGACACTTTTATTCTTCTTGCTTTTTGTCCTTGACAATGATGAATTTTTTTGTGAAATCTTCATCTCGGGCTCGGTATGCTGCGGATTTTGAATGGAGGTTTGTTTTGATGCAAACTGTATATTGTTCAGTATCTTCTTGGATGATCTGCTCAAGACCTCATTCCATTCTTCTTCGGTATTCGCTGAAGATTGTTTCAATGAATCCTGTATTTGATTAAGGACCCTCTTGAGTTCATCCCAAGTTGTACTCCATCTGTCTGTTCTAGTATATGGATCAATTGAAGAGATTGACTCAGCTGAAACCATGTTTATGGAACCTTTTTCAGGTTCTCTCAAATACTCCTTCGGGATTGTAATGTTCTCTTCCTTAAGGCTCTTCTCGAGCTAGACCTTAAAGATGAAACACTTGTCTATAGTGTGCCTAAGCAACCGGTGGTATGGGCAATTATTTGGCTCATTCTTCTTATCCACCTCTTTGAATTTCTTTGGATCAGGTAGTTTGAATTCTGGTTTCTTCATCAATCTTTTGAATATTTTAGGTACGGCCTCATCCTTGAAGGAATACACAACTTTTTGTCGCTCTAATAGGGATATTCTTTTACCTACTGTTCGAGGTGATCCCTCCTGAGGCGGTCGTTGGTTGGATTGATTGCTCTGTTTCTGAGAAACTGTGATGAACACTAGCGATGCTCTTCTGTATATATCTTTATTGGCACTTTTCCTTTGTCGATAGTTGCGACTACTCTTGACTTTAGGGTGGTTAGGTCACATTTAGTGCATGGGTCCAAGTGGGTGCAAATGACCAAAACTTTGGTTTGGGCTAGGCTAGCCATGTCAATTGGCGAAATTAAATATTTCATTTGGTGTATATGATCATAAGGTACAACTTTGGTGAAGAATAGAAGTGGTTTTGAGCTCAATTGAAGGGTTAATTTGAGGGAATTTTGAACCTTAATCTGTTTGGTTATGTTGGGCTAGGTTTAGTTCTAGCTTGGGTTAGCCTTGGGCTAAGTCCAAATTGATTGTTGTTAATTGTCAATAGAGACCTCATGAAGAGTTTTCAACATGAATTGGATGCCAATTTGGAGGTTAAGGCAATCAATTGGGTGAAGTTTGGGGACATAGCCAATTTGGGGCTAAATTTGGGAATTTTGGATTTAGGCCAAAATCAAATGGATATGAGGCTTCACAAAGGCCAATTGATGGTTGATTTTGATGTATAGGAATGTGATCAATATTTTTCAGCATTAATTGGGGCCAATTGACTAGGCTATAGGTCTAATTTGATAAGATTAGGTCATATGGTCAAAATTGGGGTTTTGACCCAAAATTAAAATTGGGGTCAAATCATGGGCCAATTGAGCTTGGATTTGGTTTAATTTGGTCATAAGAAAAGTGAATTTGAGTTTAGGATTGAAATTGAGGTCGATTGAGGTCAAATTGATTGACATTTGAATTGAATTTGGGGAAATTTAGGTCTATAAAGGCAAATTTGGGGTTTTGGTGTTAAAGGTGGTCAATTTGGCCAAATTTAGTCATGTGGTAGTTGAGAGAAATGAAATTTAGATTAGTTAGGATTTATTTGTATTTTCTGGGAATTTTTGGAATTTTTAGAATTTTGAGTCCAAGAGGGGTATTTTGGTAATTTGGGGTTGTTTTAGGGTAATAGGCCAAGGTGGGTACTTTGGTAGAGTTGAGGTACCAATCATCACCAACAAGCCATGGACAAATGGAAACCCCATTTTGGGACCTCTACATAGTGGTCTTAGCCAAACCATAGCCCTAGGGCTAGTAGGTTTAGGGGACCATCTACATGAGTATCCCAAAAGATAAAGGAATCTAGGCTAGAAATTTGAGTTTAAGGTTGTGAGTGAATATAGGTGTATATGAGTGTAGTGAGAGTAGTGAGTTCTTTAGTTCCAGACCAACACCCAGGGTTAACCGTAAGGTCCATTAGTCCTTAGGGTGACTCATCTTGAGTTCCCCCATAGTGTTCCCACCTGCTAAATGCTAGAGGTTATGACCATGATGTGGAACTTCAAGTTAAGTAAAGAAGAGGGTAGAATTTCTAAGGGTGAGTGTTCCATGTCTAGTTTTCTAAGAATAGTCAGTAGGAAAATCCTATGGCTAGACTATAGGCTACCAAAACAGAAAAACTAAACCTCAACCAAAAGTGAGGTCAACAAACGCAAGTATATGTATTGCTCAAGTAATATAGGGCTCTAATGGAGTCCTAGATATTGATCCCACAGGGAGTTCTTTAGAATTACGAACTACAATTTTAGAAAAAGCAATGTTTTAATCACAACACTAAAGTTCAATTTGCTTATCTGTCACTAATAGACAATTGCAATAAATATATAATTTTAACAACTATTAAATAATGAATGATACTAATGAAGGTTTAAATGTGATATTCAATATATAAGAAAGAATCCTTCTCCTTGTCAAGAAATTCTAGCAAATAGATAAAGTGAATTGGTTCAAATTATATTGTGCCAAATAGGAGCATACCTATTCTTTACCCTTTGGTCCAGGCATAAAGAACATTGACTAATCCTACGCTTGTTTATTGAATCTATGGTTACGTTGGGAGGATACCAGCTCTCACTTCGGAGCTCCCACATTCCCCTTGCCTGAGGGATAACATCTACACTTTAACACCCAAACGATAGAACCGAATTAGGGATTTTAGTCTGTCACTCTAAAATCTCCAATTCTACGCCCGATAATATTATTTCCCTATTTATTTGCACCTAAATTCCAAGGGCTTTGACCTCCCTGAATCTTTGATGTAATCTTCACTTTAATTGTAAAACTCAACATATTTTAACAAATCAATTGGCCAGATTGAAAGTAAATTAAGATCGAAGTGAAAAGATCATCATAATTTCTTAAACATTTTTAAGGCTTCACCAATTCAAATCACCATTTCACAAATCTCGAGACAAGGAGAAATACACATAAAACTACTCAGATCTCATGGGAAAAACACAACAAAACTCGAAGTTCATATATAAAATTAAAGTCATACAAACTACAACAATTAAAGAACTTATCTCTAATTTCTCCCCAAGAACACTCCTCGAAGTTCCTATGAATCTCATCCTTTCTTTACAGCGCACAGAATTGCTCTTTGAAACAACATGGAGGAAGAAAGCTCTCACTTTCCCTCCACTTTTAAAATCTCTCGAGGAATTCCTCAAACTATTGGAACCTTTCTAACCTCCAGGAACTCACTCTAGCACTTCCCTCTCTTCCTGACTCCTTAGGCTTCTCTCAATTTTCGGCCAAAATAGTCTTAAAGTTGTGGATGAGCTTTTCTAAGAGTTGCCTAAGCATCCCTTCAAAATTTAGCCTTATCCAAAGCCTGATTGGGCATAACTGCCAAGCTCGCCGTCGGCGGCCCCGAGGGCTCCGTTGGCGGACCGTCATAATGAATTAGTTCTGGAGTCTCGGAAAAATCTAGTCGTCGACATGGTCGATGGCGCCGTCGGCGCCCAAGTTAAATTCTGCACATTTTAGTTCTTTTTGCTCCAAATTTGCTCATTTTTGCTCCAATGACCCTAATTCATCATTTCTGCAACAAAACATCAAAAATACCTTTCTTTAAAGTGCAATATCATCAAAAATAATATAAAATAGGTATAAAAATCTTAATATATTTTCCTTTGGTCAAAATCCCCCAAACTTAACTATTACTCGTCCTCAAGTAATTTTAGTATTATTTAATAGTTATGATCTACTGTAGTAATATTTTAATTCAAAAATACTATAAGTTTGATTGAAATAAATATCATAGTGATATTTTCAGAAAAATTTCAAGTAATTGAATTAACTCTATAGCCACAAGATTATCTAGTCATCAAGTTTAAGAGTTCTAGTTTTCTATTCATTTCAAGAATGACTATATGTTGCAATATTAAGTCACTTAGAATATTCAAAAGATAGGAACTTCATGAGAACTCTACTAGCAAAAGATCTATTTCATAAATATAAGTTCATGAATGTATTTAGGTTTTCCATTTAGGTAGGTCCAATGAAACCAATTTTTGATTAGGCATATCCTCAAGCTTCTCCTCACTTCCATAATTTTTTTTCTTTCTTTTTCTCTATTTTATTTGGATTGCTTTCAACCCTATATATTGTTTTTCTTTTCTTGTCAGGGATTGTTTTCAATCCTTTCTTTTTCCTTTTTCAAGTGAGGATTACTATATTTGGATAGCCTTTAATGATTTTGAACCTCACTTTTCTTTACCTAAATTTGAAACTCAAAGCATTCTTTTACCTTATAAATATTTCATAGTTTTTACATCATTGAGCCCCAATCTTTTCTTCTCAAATGAATTTCTAGATTCTTAATACTTCAAGATAAAGTTTCCTTCACTTTAAATAGTTAGCTATAATCTATTCTATTATACTAAAATTTTTTAAGTTACTAAATTAATTTTCATTGCAAAAATATTTCTTTAAATCTACCATAATATTTAAATAGTTACAAAAATAGAGTTACTAGAATTAAATTCACTACATAAAATCATATAAATAATTTTTTAAAATATTGAAATAGAGGACATCTAATAGTTAATTTTTTCTCCCTCCCCCAAACTTAAATTTTTAAATATGAAATAATGCAGGTGGAAAAAAAGCTATAGATATAAATCATACCTCAGTATTGTATGCATTTTCATCATTCTGAAATTTTTTTAGGCCCTCTCAAATTTTTACTTCACATGGTCTATAATATTAAAAGCTTTCTACACATATAAATCATTAGAGGAATTTCTAAGTAATGAAATTTTGAAATAATTATAAAACTAAAACATTACACAAGCACAACATTTCCTAACATAACCACAATACTAAACAATTAAAACTAAAATGTGAAATAAAAATCACATTACATTACAAAACACTACTCAACATCTATTACACTACACATGCACATTTAACTATAACACTAATTTTATAACAAATATTAAAAATCTTGCAAGTACAACGAAATAATAAAAATGAAATTCCAAATATACAAACAACCATTTCTATTACAAAAAAACTTACAGAAATAAAAGTACAAATATAAGTACATCAATTCATTCAATATCAAAATCTCAAGCTTAATCTTCATCGTCTTGATCAGCAGGTGGATCGGGACGATACTGAGTATACCGGAGGCACTCAGGAAAAGTAACATCAGGCTCACCTCTGTAGTGTCGGGCCTGATCTTCATAATAAGCTACCTCAAAATTTGAATGCCTCTTAAGGTACTCACTATCGTAATCATGTCCATGTTCTAAATCTCCAATCCTTTCATTTATCAATTTCATGATCTTCCGCTGCATGGTCAACTCATTCATTAAATCAGACAGGGTAGGGGAACTTGAAGGTGGAAAGTCATAACTTGTAGAGGGGACATCTCTACTAGTAGAAGGTTCTTAACTTCTACTCCCAGTTCTCCATTTCTCAGGGGATTCATAAGTCTTCAAATTAGCTTTACTAATAGGTTTCATAGGGTAAACCCCATTCCTCATCTCCAATTTCCACTCATGAAGTTTGCAAATTGCATAAATAAGTTCAGGATGTCCTAGACCTCCACTAGGCTCACTCCTTGCCGTAGTCAATATATTTTTAAAAATTATTCTCCCCACATTTATAGTTCTATTATTTTGAATACAGAAATTCAGAATAGGTCTGTCTCTAAGTACCTCGCTATGGTGATAGGTCGGTAACAGAGTAGAGGAAATGAAATAGTGCCACGCCTTAGAGGTGGCATGAAGTATGGAAGCAGAAAAATTTACCCAATTTCGCTGCTTTATCTTCCATGTTTGTTTCCCATCAGTGAGAAAGTTGATCACATCATTAATGGGGCCTTCCATTGTACAAAAGGATTCATATTGGTAGCTATAAGAGTCTGGAACTTCATAAAAAGTGTTGATGCGGGCAGCAGTAAACTCAACAGGAAATCCATGCACATGAACATTTCCATCCTCAAAATAGATTACATTGGCGTAGAACTCCTTCACAACGTTTGCATCAGCTTTCTTGGTCGTGCAACAAAAGTTTCTCCACCTCCGCTCGGAAATAACTCGTTTGATTTCTCCTCCTAGACATTCAAAAACTCGATCTTATATACACTTCGTTCCTTTAAATATGAAAGTACATTTTGTTTGAGTCATCGCATTGAAAAAGCGAGATTCTTCGAACTCAACCTTTATCTTTTGTCATGCAGCCATTTCAATCTAATCAAATTATAGAAAAATTCCAAAAATTACTTCAAATATGCAAATCATGGCATCCAATAGTAATTCTAAGAGTTCAACTTTAAGATCCATGAATTTCTTCCTAAATTTTCATCAAATTTTTACATTTTTCAAATCTCCTCAATGTGGAAGAAATCCATGGTGAAAATCAAATATTTTTAGTATGGAGTGAAGCTCTTACCTAGAGATGATCAAATCCGGTGTCAAAAAGCTTTGAAATCCCCTTTCAATCCAGGATCTTTCAAGCTCTAGTTCGAAAATGACATTTTTAGGAGGAAGGGGATGATGAATAGTGGCGGTTAAAAGATCAAAATCGTGGTTAAAGGTGTTTTTTTGTAAGCTCGCCATCGGCGTGCTCTATTGGAATTAAATCCTAAATTTCAAAAAAAATTCGCCGTTGGCGGCGTCAAGGGCGTCGTCGGTGGGCTCTATTGATTTTGTCAAAATTCTGGATATTCATAATTTTGATCAATTTCAAGCCTTATCGACATGTTTTTAATCACTATAGGCATAATTTGAAGTGACTAAATGATGTACTTACCACATATAGACTTTCACAACACAAAACATCATATATATATATATAAATTCCAAGGGGTACAATATACGTTACATAACACACCTAAGTTTGGTATTTTCTCAACCTCAACACATTAATTCATCGTTGCAATCTATGCCACAACACTCAAAACGCTGAAAACAAAACATCCTATGCTTAGTCTCAACTATACAAAGATCTAAAAGCATAATTTTAAAGCAAAGCAAAAATAAAGTTTAAATCAAAATACATAGATAGACAGATAGATAATAATATAAATCTATTAATCTTCAGACTCGATAGTAAATTCTCCTCTGAAATCACCCATTGATTGTACATGAATGATAAGGTTGTAGAAGGGTCAGAATGAAAACTCTTTAGTGGAATCTTCTTCTATTAACATCATCCTCCTCATCAGTCGTATCAAGCTATCTTCTCAATGTCCAGAGTGATCAAAATGTTCCTTCATCCTCAAGTCTAGATGATCAAAGAAATCAGAGATATTATTAATTGCATTCACAATATTTTGTACCTCCTTTTCCAATTTCTTGATTCGGCGCAGGATCACTAGAGACTTGTCAAGAATTAAGGGTTGAACTGGAAGTGAATTCTGAGATGATTAATCTACTCCAATGGTCATGTAATTTTCATTTTCAAAAGTTGGGAATCTCTCAGTTGGGTCTAAAGGCTTCCAAGGTAGTAGTACCTTTTCCCAATTTTCATAAGACACTTGGAACTGACTGCAAAGTGACTAAATTGTGGAGGGGTGTCCAAGTCCATTGGTTGATCCATGAATGATCAACTCCAAAACCGACTTCACAATTATTGATCCAATGTCGATCGACAGTCCCCTTTGGATGCAGTAATTCAAAATGACACTTTCTTTAGAAACTTTACCTATCTTCATTGTCGATAACAGTTTTGTAGAAA
>NEWO01000048.1:1841061-1852583 GCA_003013225.1 Phalaenopsis aphrodite
CATCGGTACCCAAGGAAATATTATCACAGTTTTTGCTCTGGTCCGAATGCGTTCTAATTTTTCTCTATGGATCCAATTTTTAAGATGTTTCAAGGGTAAATAAGAGTAGTAGAGCTTAATACTACCACATACTAACGATAATTTCAATTACTGACTACTATAATTGTGATAAAAATAAATATAAATATGGGTTGCCTCCCATAAAGCGCTTGCTTTAACGTCATCAGCCCGACCTGTTCAGGTTCACTGATCATTAAAACCTCTTTAAAATTTGTTATTTTACCCTCATAATATGGTTTTAATTTGTGTTCATTTACTTTAAATCTATTTCTCGTCTTCTGATCTTCAATTTCAACAGCTTTGTAAGTATAAACTTGAGTCACAGTAAGGGTCCTAACCAACAAGACTTCAATTTCCCAGGAAATAACTTTAGCCTAGTGTTCTAAAGTAAAACTTCTTTTCCTGATTCAAAGTTCTTCTGGTTAATCTTCCGATCATGCCATAAATTTAATTTTTCATTATAAATTATGTTGTTATCATAAGACTCATTTCTTAATTCTTCCAATTCATTTAGTTGTAACAATCTCCTCTTACCAGTGTCTTTAAAATTATAATTGAATTCTTTAATCGCCCAATATTCTTTATTCTCCAATTCTACTGTTAAGTGACAAAACTTTCCAAAAATCAGTCTGTAAGGAGTCATTCTAATAAGAGTTTCATAAGCAGTCCTGTAAGCTCATAATGCGGTATCCAGTCTAGCAGACCAATCTATTCTACTAGGGTTTACAGTCTTTTCAAGTATTTGTTTAATCTCTCTATTAGAAACTTTAACAAACAGACTAGTTTGAGGATGATAGGCAGTAGAGATTCGATGAATAATATTAAATTTTTTGCCAATCTCTGAATATATTTATTTCTAAAATGGGATCCTCCGTCAGTGATAATCAGTCTAGGCATTCTGTATCAAGTGAAAATAATTTTCATTAAAAATCTTGAAAAAATTTTAGCGTCACAACGAGGTAAATCTTGTGCTTTAATCCACTTAGAAATGTAGTCCACTGCATTTAATATATATAAGTTTCCAAATGAACGAATAAATGGCCCCACAAAATCTAATCCCCAAACGTCAAAGATCTTAACTTCTAACATGAAATTTAGAGGCATTTCATTTTTTCTAGATATATTGCCTACTCATTGACATCGATCAGAAGTTTTTATGTATTTATAAACATCTCTAAAGATAGTAGGCCAATAATATCCAGCTTGTAAAATTTTATAAGAAGTTTTATCAATCCCAAAATGACCTCCAAATTCAAAATCATGACATTTCTGAATGATTAGCTCAGTTTCTTCATAAGGTACACATCTCATCATAGTCAGATCCTTACATTATTTATATAAATAAGGTTCATCCCAAAAATATGTTTTTGCATCATGAATGAATTTCCTTTGTTGTTGCAATGTCAGCATAGGTGGAAAAATATCACTTACAATATAGTTAACATTATTAGCATGCTATGGTATTTCTCACTCATTAATATTATAAAGTTGTTCATCTAGGAAACTGTATGTAATTTCATTTTCAGTGTCAGATGATTCTTGGTTTTCTAATCTTGATAAATGATCAGCAATTTGATTATCAGTTCCCTTTTTATCAATAACCACATAATCAAATTCTTGCATCAAAAGTATCTATCTAATCCACCTTGGTTTAGCATCCTTCTTTTGCATCAGATATTTAATAGCAGAGTGATCAGTATGCACAACACATTCAACTCAAATTAAATAAGATCTAAATCTATCTAAAGCATACACAATGGCCAGTAACTCTTTTTCAGAAATAATATAGTTAATTTGTGCACCATTAAGAGTTTTACTAGCCTAGTATATAACTTTAAAAATCTTTTCTTACCTTTGTCCAAGGACAACTCCAATAGCATAATCACTAGCATCACACATCAGTTCAAATGGTTTCTCCCAATTATGTGAAACTATAATAGGGGTTGTGATTAATTTTTTCTTTAATAACTCAAAGGCATTTAAACAACTTTCAGTAAATTCAAATTTCTTGTCCTTCTCTAAAAGTTGGCATAGAGGTTTGGTAATTTTTGAAAAATCTTTAACAAAACGCCTCTAAAATCCAACATGTCCAAGAAAACTCCTAACCTCTCTTGCATTATTAGGAAGTGTTAGTTTAGATATAACTTGAATTTTTGCAGAGTCTACTTCCATACCATCTTCCGAAATTTTATGCCCTAACACAATTCCACCTACAACCATAAATTGACATTTCTCCCAATTCAGAACTAAATTAGTTCTTTCTCATAACTCTAAAACTTTTTCAAGATAATTTAAGCATGCGTCAAATGATGTTCCAAATACATAGAAATCAACCATAAATACTTCCAATCCATCATCAATTAACATACTAAAAATGGACATCATACATCTCTGGAATGTTGCAGGTGCATTACATAATCCGAAAGGCATTCTTCAAAAAGCAAAAGTTCCTAAAGGACTAGTAAATGTTGTATTTTCTTGATCCTCAGAAGCAATAGGAATTTGATGGTAACGGGTATATTCATCTAAAAAACAAAAATATTTATGCCCAGCAAGTCTATCAACTATTTGATCTAAAAAGAGTAAAGACAAGAGATCTTTCCTGGTGGCAGTGTTTAATTTTCTATAATCAATGCAAATACGCCACCTAGTAACTTGTCTGATAGGTATTAATTCATTATTTTCTTTTGTTTCAATAGTCACTCCTTCTTTCTTAGGAACATAATGAATTGGACTCACCCATGCACTATCTGAAAAAGGGTATATAATTCAGTGTCTAACTATTTCAAAATTTCCTTCTTAACTACTTATTTCATCATCGGATTTAATCTCCTTTGTGGATCAACTCTTGGTTTATATTATTCGTCTAATATAATTATGTGCATACAGATTGAAAGACTGATTCCCTTAATATCAACTAAGGTCCAACCAAAAGCTTTCTTATATCTTTTCAATGTACCTAATGGTCTTTGCTCTTGAAAATCATTGAATTCTGAAGATATAATAACTGGTAATGTAGATGAGTCTCAAAAAAATACATACTTCAAGTGGCCAGGAAATACTTTCAACTCAACTTCAGGTGGTTTTATAATTGACGGAAACAAATTCTTATCGGCATTTTCTGTAAAATCCAACATCTCAAATCTTTCCTGAACATAATCTAATTCTTCATTTTCTAATTTGTCCAAAGTAATTTCATTACTCTCTTCAAATTTTTCCTTCTCTTCAAAATATTCTTTAAAATTTTCTTTCAATAAATGTTCACTAATTTTCATGCGAAAACATTCATTATCTCTTTGAACAGCAGAGTATTTCATAGATTTCACAATGTTAAAAGTCACTTCTTCATCATTAACTCTCATAGTTAATTCTCCTTTTTGAACATCTATCATAGCTTTTCTAGTAGCTAAAAATAGTCTCCCTAAAATAATAGGTATTTCTTTATCTTCCTCCATATCTAAAAAAATAAAATCCACAGGAAAGATAAATTTATCAACTTTTACTAACACATCTTCAATAACTCCCTTAGGATATGTAACTGAACGATCCACTAACTATAGAGTTACAGAAGTAGATGAGACTTCTCCTAGTCCTAATCTTTTGAAAATTGATAGAGGCATAAATTTATTGTTGGCTCCCAAATCACATAAAACTCTACCATAAAATTTTTCACCAATAACACATGATATAGTGAAACTGCCAGGATCTTTTAATTTTTCAGGAAGCTTTTTCTGAATAATTGTACTACACTCTTCACTAAGTGCAACAATTTCATTATCCGTGAACTTCCTTTACTTGTTTAGAATATCTTTCATAAATTTCACATAATTGGGCATTTGCTCTAAAGCTTCTCGAACGGAATATTTACTGTTAACTTCTTAAGAATTTCTAAAAATTTGGAAAATTATTTATTCTGTTTGTGTTGCTTCAATCATTGAGGAAACGGTGGTGGAGACTTCTCCATGGTAATTTTCATTAGTGTAAATGGATACTCTAAATCTGGCTACTCATTACCCTTTTCTTTTTCGGTATCCACTTTCTCTTTTTTAGTTTATGTTTCTTTTTGCACACTTTTTCCAATTCTTTTCCACTTTGTAATTGTATCGCTTTGATTTGTTCTTTTCTTTGATCTTGAGGATTTGGTTCCACATTACAAGGAAAAGTTCTCAATGTTTGGTTATTAAGTACAGTAGCGATATGTCCCAATTGGTTTTAAATATTTTAATAATAGTTCCCTGATTTTGTAATTGATTTCCTTGAATTTGTAATTGATTTCCTTGATTCTACATTTGTTGACCCATGTTTAATATCAGCTTTTCCATAGACAACTTCTTCTCCTTAATTTGAGTGTCATTGTTAAATCCTGGAGGATAAGAAGGTCTATAATTTACATTTCCTTGGTTGGATGAATTTCCTAACGGGTTCACTAGGTTATTTGCCCATTGTTGATTTATAGAAGAATTGTTATTTCAATTAAAATTTGGATGATTCTTCCAACCTGGGTTATAATAGTTTGAATAAGAGTTCTTGGGTCTATTAATAGCATTTAAAGTCTCATATGAAGGTTGAACATCCACAAATTGCCCACATGAATTCTCTTCCATCATAGGAGGTGTTGGAGAATAATTCATCCCATATTGATCTAATTTCTTTAATATTGCAGCAATCTACAAAGCTAACATAGATATTGCATTAGAATCATGGATACTAGCTACTCTTTTAGGATTTACCCATTCAGAGGGCCATTGAAAATTGTTGGTAGTCATCTCTTCTATTAATGAATAAGCCTCATTAAAATGTTTTGACATTAAAGAACCACCAACCACAACATCTATAATCAATCTAAGAGATCCCATTAATCCTTTATAAAAAGTTTGAATTATCAACCAATCTGGTAACGAATGATGAGGGCACTTCCTAAGAAGATCTTTAAATCTCTCCCAAGCTTCATATATTGACTCTCCAACAATCTGACAGAACGATGTTATGTTATTTCTATGTTTAGCAGTTTTGGATGGAGGGAAGTATTTGGATAGAAATTACTGTGAAAGTTCTCTCCAAGATATAATAGATCCTGGTGCTAACAAATTTAACCTCATCTTAGCCTTATCCCTTAATGAAAAAAGAAAAAAATTTAAGTCTAACAGCATCGTTGGAGACTCTGTCATATTTGAAAGTAGCACACGGTTCTAAAAAACTAGCGTGGTGGAAGTTTGGATCTTCTTTTGGTGTACCTCTGAATTGATTGTTTTGTACCATTTAGATAATAACAGGTTTAAGCTCAAATGAATTAGTAGCTACATCAAGATTTTGGATAGATGAGTGAATTTCATCTGCTGTAGGATTTGCATAATCTCGTAGGGGTCTAGGTTGGTCTTCATTCTCTATTCCTTGATTGTTCATGTTGTTTTTCATTGTATCAGAATTTCTGGGTTCTCTTCTTAATCTTCTAATACTTCTAACAGTGTGTTCTAATTCCAAATCGTATGGTATAAGATTTTCAGGTCCAAATTTACGCATACAATTTGAATCCATTACACAGTAATATAATTAACTAAATATAATAATAAGTTGCAATACAAGTAAAAATTTTCTAATAATCCTAATTTGTCAATTACTCTGATTATGATTTTACTCACTCACTCTCCGACAACGGCACCAAAAACTTGACCGTGACTTTATATATGCTTAAAAATATAAGATAAATATGGACGTAATAAATATTCAATAATTATAAAGTCACGCTTATCAATGCAAGTATACATATCGCTCATGTAATATAGAGCTCTAATGGAGTCTTAGATATCGATCCCAAAGGGAGTGGTTTAGAATTACGAACTAAGATTTTAGAAAAAGCAATACTTTAATTTGCTTATCTGTCACTAATAGGCAAAAGCAATAAATATAAAATTTTAATAACTATTAAATAACGAATGATAGGAATGAGGATTTAAATGTGATATTCAATATATAAGAAAGCATCCTTCTCCTTGTTAAGAAATTATAGTGAATGGATAAAGTGAATTGGTTAAAATTATATTGTGTCAAATAGAAGCATACATATTCTTTACCCTTTAGTCCAGGCATAAAGAACATTGACTAATCCTACGCTTGTTTACTGAATCTGTAGCTAGGCTGGGAGGATACCGGCTCTCTCTTCTAAGCTCCCACGTTCCACTCGTATGAGGGCTAACATCTACACTTCAGCACCCTAACGATAGGACTGAATTGGGGATTCTAGTCTGTCACTCTAAAATCTCCAATTCTATGCCCGATAATATTATTTCCATATTTATTTGCACCCAACTTCCAAGGGCTTTGACCTCCCTGAATCTTTGATGTAATCTTCACTTTAGTTGTAAAGCTCAACATATTTTAACAAATCAATTAGCCAGATTGAAATTAATTTAAGATCGAAGTGAAAAGATCATCACAAATTCTTAAACATTTTCATGGCTACACCAATTGAAATTACCATTTCACAAATCTCGAGACAAGAAGAAAGACAGAGAAAACTACTCAGATCTCATGAGGAAAACACAACGAAACTCGGAATTCACATATAAAATCAAAGTCATATAAAATACTACAAGTAAAAAACTTATCTCTAATTTCTCTGCAAGAACACACCTCGAAGTTCATCTGAATCTCTTCCATTCTTTACAACACACAGAACTCCTCTTCAAAACAACAAGGAGAAAGAAATCTCTCACTATTCCTCCACTCTTACAATCTCTCGAAGAATTCCTCACACTATTGGAACCTTACTAACCTCCAGGAACTCTCTCTAGCACTTCCCCCTCTTCCAGACTCTTTAGGCTTCTCCTAATATTTGTCCAAAATAGTCTTTTAAAGTTGTTGATGAGCTTTCCCAAGAGTTGCTTAAGCATCCCTTCAAAATTTGGCCTTATCCAAAGCCTGATAGGGCATAATCGCCGAGCTCGCCATCGGCGGCCTCGAGGGCACCGTCAGTGGACCTTCATAATGAATTAATTATGGAGTCTCAAGAAAATCTTGTAGTCGGCAGGGTCGATGGCGCCATCGACACCCTAGTTCAATTCTGCACATTTTTGGTCCTTTTCGCACCAAATTCGCTCCCTTTTGCATCTTTTTGCTCCAATTACCCTAATTCATCATTCCTACAACAAAACATCAAAAATACCTTTCTTTAAAGTGTAATATCATCAAAAATAGTATAAAATAGGTATGAAAATCTCAATATATTTTTCTTTGGTCACTGGTATATCCCTTAAGGATTCCATTGATATCACGATACAAGGAAGACTAGTTTTGTCTCAAGTCGACCTCGGCAATCTAGACAATCTTGGAAAAGAAAAAGAAATGATGATTGTGATTGCAGACATCAATGGAGAGTAGCTTAAGACATTGTTGAAATATTTGCAAAATGGAAAGTTGCCAGAGGAAAAGTCTGAAGCACATCATATTACAAAAAGGGCTATATCTTATGCTCTAGTGGGTGACGTCCTCTACAGAAGATCATTCAACCAGAGGTGGCTATGATGTTTAAGAAAAATAGAAGCATATAATATTGTTTGAGAAGTACATTTCATATTGTGTGGCGCTCACCAGTCAGGGTTGAAGATGAAAATGAAGATCAGGAAACTCGGACATTATTGGCCAGCAATGATGTTCGACTGCATGGATACAACCAGAAGATCTCACCAGCGTCAAGTGCATGGGGTGGTCGTGCACCAACCTCTGAATGTGCTACACCTAACTGTTACCTCGAGGCTATTCGAGTGTTGGGGGCACATACATAGTAGGTACGATAGACGCTCTGACTTCCAGAGGACATAGCTTCATACTCGCCGCTACAGATTACTTCTTCAAATGGGTAGAGGTTGTACAGTTACGAGAGGTTACAATGCAACACGTCCTTCAATTCTTCAAAAGCCAAATTGTCTACCATTTTGGAGTACCGCGAAGAATAATTTCCCATAATGGGACAGGCTACAAAAGCACCAAAATAAATAATTTCATCAAATGACACGGGATAGATTTGATATATTCTACAATTTACTATCCAAGAGCAAATGGATTGGTCGAAGCCTTCAATAAGATGTTTGTACATATTTTAAAGAAAACACTAAATGAAAATATAAGAGATTGGCACAATAAATTATTAGATGCCTTGTGGGCCTACCGGACGACGTTTAGGACTCCTACTCAGTGCACACCTTACATGCTCATATACGGGTCCGAGGCCGTACTACAGTTAGAATTTCAGGCGCCTTCTCTGAAAGTTACTGACATCAAGTATCTTACGATAGAATAAAGTTCAAAACTTAGACTTAAAGAACTAGAGAGTATTGAGGGAAAAAAACTAGAAACACAACAACATTTGCAGTTTTACCAAGTGATGATGGTACAAGCTCATGACAAATTGGTCCGCCTAAGGACATTCAAAGTTGGTGACCTTGTCTCGTGCTCAAAAGACCCATTCTTGCCCATTGCAAGATAGATGAAAAATCCGAGCCAACTTGGGATGGACAAATTTTCATATAAAAGGTCTACGTAGGAGGAGCCTAATAGCTAATGGATTTTCATGGTAAAAGACCCATGCTACCAATCATTGGATGATACATGAAGATAAACTACGCAACCTGACATTGCTTGACATCGGTTGATTTGAAATTTGAAAATTTGATTGTTTTGGGGTTATCTGTTTGTCCAAACGTCTGTGACCGGGTCCAAAAAATTAATTGATAAAATTAACCTAAATATAACAAAAAATTTTGAAATTACACATTTCAATTTACTCCTTTCTACCTTTAAATTTGATATTCTACTAAATTAAACAAAACACATACATGAATAAATAATTTTCTCATCATCATAAACTAAAATTTTCTTTAATAAACACTTTGTTTGGTTCTTATTCATGCTATATTTTAGCTCACTTATATTTTTCCCGTCGTCTGTAGAGAAATGTCAGGCTAGAGGCTGATCTTTTCTTTTAAAGATGCATGGAACCTTGCACTCAACGAGGAAAGGGCGCTGCAGGGCGGCACCGTAGACTTTGACATGGATTTCTGTCAAGTTAACATGGACTATGATGGTCCTCTAATGGAACTGGTTAGCCTTTAGGAAAAAGAAGGGCTATCATCACTACTAACGTTCGACATCAGAAGTAGTTCCTCACTGAAGGGGAAAAATGTGATAGGACAATAAGACCCGATGGAGGGGCTAGTCGCATACCGTCTATGATAGCTACACCAACCGTGGGCCTAATGTTGCGAATGATAAAAGAGTGACAAATGCACCGTTATGGAGAACTTAGTGTAGGAACGCTAACCGCAGAAAGCATAGGGCTTTCTTACTATAAGAGAAAAGATGTCAAAAGGAGGCGGAAAACTTGCTCACCCTTATTCTTGAGGGGAATATCTATAATCCAGGCAATAGAGAGACCTCTTCCAACTTGCTTGCTACAGACAATGAGTCCGGATTTGTTACAGAGCTAGAGATGCCACCAGTTTCAGATGTTCTTTGTGCGGGTTGCCCGACATGCAATGTCGAGACATCTGCACGTACATCAGCTATATGTGCATTTGTGGAGTGCCCGGACTTTGATGTCCTCCACCTTAAACGCTACAGTACTTAAGAGGACTACGTATCCTCTAATTATGTATTTCAGAACATTGATTACTTGATAAATGCAGAAATATATGTCTCGTTGGGTACAAAGCCATATATCCCGTCAAACGCAGAGTCATACATTCCGCTACAGGCAGAGACAATGCTAGCATAGATTCCAGTCAACGTGGAAATAAGGGAACATCCTCAACAGCCGCCAATCATCAGTACGACAGAATAATATAAACTTAGTAAAGTAAACAAAAGGGATTTTGAATTCTATGAAGAAGTTCAAGGAAGGTTCATTAATATACTAGAAGGCTTGGAGCTTTATATCAGGGCCTTCTCTGAAAGTGTTGAACGAAGTATTCTTGATCGCATCTTTGATCTGAGATACAGAGGTCGAGCGGGCCTCCTAATGGAAAGAACCTATTCTGAGCCACAAAAATGGATGTGTGAAAAGTGCAGGATCACCATACAGTGTGGCTGTTGTTACAACTTCACAAACGATAGATAAGGAAATCCTCCTAGGATTCTAAAACATGATCAGTTGGATCTGCTACCCCCCATGATAAAGTGGATGATTAAGAGAATGGTTTGATGGAGCATACTGCCAATTGACTGTATTTCTAGTAGATGCATTATCAACATATATGATGAAGGTGACTGTATACCCCCGTACATTGGCCATCATAATTTTGTCAAACCTTTCTACACAGTCTCTTTCATGAGCACGAGCAACATTCTGTTTGGAAAAGAAATTTATATCATTGGTCTCGTGAGTTCAGAGGAGCCATTGAGATACTGCTACAAGTGGGTTCACTGCTGGTTCATAAAGAACACCGAGTAGACATCGCCAAACATTGCATTCCAAGGGTGCGACATCGTAGGGTGTCTGTGACCTTCCAGAGGATGGATGATAACAAAATGCCATATGGATTCTAACCAGACCCGGATCTTGAAGCACTACTGCCTTACAAGCTATGAGAGGGTTGCACCTCTAGGTACATGAAAAAGGAACTCTTATTCTGGAGCATGGCTTAGTAGGTCTGCTCGATCAAAAGATTGCCCTGCCTGAGACTGACACTCAGAGGATTCCTTTTTATTATATCTCATCACAGATATGATATATATTAGGCACGCTCAACATATGATATTTTTGTATGTACTTTGATGCAGTCAACATAATTGTACTTTTTGAGGCTTTGGCTTGCACTCAATCTGTAAAATTTATTTGAGCAGATTAGTAAAATCTCATTCAGTATTTTGTCTGTTTGTTCAATTGCCATTTTTGTACGATGGATAAACGCCACCGAGCCATAATTTGGTTCAAACTACATTGAACAAAGAATAAAACAACCAAAAAAATTCTTGATAATAATAAAATTCAAATAAAAACTCTCTTTTGAAATCATCAACAAACTAAAATTAAATTTTGAAAACATATTTTGATTATTAAATGTGATAAAAATAACAAGAAAAGAATATAAATTTGTTGAGTTGATTCTCTCGATTTTGAGGTCTCTTACTCTTTGCTCACGCAACACGACTATCCTTGTTTGTACTAATTCTCTTCATATCCTTGCAAAATTCCACATTCTGCATAAAACCATACAAAATTGTACAAATCTTCCTCACTGATGTCAATCTTTTCACATGACACACATTTATGAAATCAACACCATAAACTTTTTGCACTACATTTCTACCCTCAAGGCCAATACCAAAACACTATTTTCATTTTCATAACCTTTTAAGATTGGTATAAGGCCCTGTCCATGACATCCAATTCTCTACCTATATCTTTGAGATTGGTGTAAGACCCCCTCCATGGCATCTAATTCTCTACCTATTTCTTTGAGATTGGT
>NEWO01000048.1:1857795-1875976 GCA_003013225.1 Phalaenopsis aphrodite
TTTTCAAAAATACAATTTTTCTTACTAAAGATAATCACTTATATTAATCATTTTCTATACTAAAAATTTTTTACTTAAAGTTTTTCTTCTTTACCTAAAACTTTAAGTAACTTTTCTTACTCATTTCTCAAATCAAATTTTTCTTCTCTAATATAACTTCATAAACATATCAATTTTTTTAAAAAAATTAAATCCACTTGTAGTACATTAGAGAATAAATAAAATTCCAGTTTTGAAAAATATTTTTCATCCCCCCTAAACATTAATTTTTATTATATTAAACAGTTTAGCATCAGATAATTATATAGGCAGGAAATGAAAATCTAAATAACATGCTAACAGGATTTTTTATATCCTAATTATATAAGTATAAAACTAAAGACAGGAGTAAAATTAATATTGATCAAATTTTCTAACATTTTATTTTAGTTTAACATGAAGAGATTCAAATAGACTTCTAGATAATGGGTATAAAAGCAAACAACACATTAACATGATAAGAAAAAAAATACAGGGAAACAGTTTATGAATTTTAAGTTTAAGATCTAAGCTAGCAAGATTTTCTACCTTATAACAGATACAAAATTAAGTTAAGTTCTAAACTAACTAAATCATAGTACTAAAGACAAAAATAGTTAATACCCTAAAATTTATAAATAAAATATTAACTACCACAAACCTTATAATAGTAATAAAACATAAAGTCCAAAATAACACACAGATGCAAATGTTGCAAGCTTAGATCACATAGTTCACATCTTATTACAATCATAAAATGAATCTCTAAACTCTACTCTTCATCCTCAGAATCACCGCTGTACCATTTTTCAGTAGGCTCATAATCAGGATATCGAGGATATGGAGGAAATTGCACTCTTGGTTCACCTCTAATCAAACTCTTCAAAAATGAGTGGAATTTTTCTTCATAATCACTCTTACTTCTATTATAACTATTAGTATGATCTACAAAATGCTCTAAATTTTGTACCTTAACAACAGTAAAATTGATATTATCCATCATCTTCTGCAATAACTCATCCTGAGTCTTGGTATCACCTCTAGATGTAGAAGCATGTGAAGAAGATGGTCTAGATGAAGATGAAGCAAAGGTAGATGCAGCAAATGTCTCTAATCCATAACTTCTGGAAAATTTTTCTCTCCAACCAAAAATTGAATGCTCAGAATAAGTCTTCACATTCGCCTTCTTGATGGGCTTTAGAGATAACAGAACTTCCTCCCAACTATCATACTTTACTACAACCTACTCGTATAAAGAAAATATCAAGGAAGCAAATCCCATACCTGCAGTAGTAGCAGCTGTAGCAGAACTAATGATCGTCTGATAGATCAAAGCCTCTATGTTGATGGGTTTTCTCTCCTGAATACAATAATTTAACGTCACTCTCTCTCTAGTCACTTCACTAAGATGATTGGTTGGAAGTAGACGAGCAGAAATAAAATAGTGTCAGACCTTTAAGGTCCACATAACTTTGAAGTTGGGAAATTAACTCTCCTCTCATTGGTAATCTTCCAAATTCCTCTCCCAATAGTCAAGTATGAAATAATCTCATCTAACTCTGCTTCCATAGGACTATAATTCACATAAAAACACAAAGTCTCTGGTGGTAAATTGTAAAACAAGTTGATTACCTATGGAGTTAAAGGTACTAACTTCCCTCGAATAATAACTCGATCGTCCTCAGCCTTTGGGAGATTTGCATAAAACTCCCTTACAACAGAAATCATTGCGATAGCAGAGAAACAACAGAACTATTCCCACTGTCGGCGAACTATTAAGTCTTCTACTTGTTTGCTTGTACTCTTAAAACATCGCTCCTGAATCAATTTTTGTGACTATAGAGTGTCACTATTTCAATCCTGAGCTTTTAAACTGACAAATTTGCTTGAATCAAATAGGCTCTTTCCTCTGCTCCTTTTCATTTTTGGTGTCATTCCACAAATTTGTTAAATTCCAAACATAACTTTAAAAATCAAGTTTAAATCACTAAACTAGACTTCCAAAAGCACTAACTAAACTTCCCAAGCAATTTCCATAGATTATTCTTCACTTTTCATCATGAATAGTAAATTTTTGAAATCTTCTAAATTTTATATGGTGAAAATCCAAAATTTTTGCATAGAAGTAAAATTCTTACCTCAAGGAACTTGGATCTAGCAAATATCACTCAAATTCACCAAGAAATCTTTAAATTACACTTTCCCTAGCCCTCCAAATCGTGAACTTGAGTTGGTGAAGACGATAAAAGACGTTAAAAATGGTATTTTCGAACTTAAATTTCACTTTTAACCGTTCGTGAACCGGTTTGTATTAACCAACACTTAAGGATGGGTACTGGCGCTTATGCTCCTGCCTCTCAGGTTGGCTCGTGCTTAAGTGCGATATGTGGAGCTTAGGCGCCAATGCAAAATATTTGAATTTTTTTGATTTCGATTAAAATGGACTATTAGCCTAAGTGAACCACCCCTAAATGGTCTAATCGCACTTAAATGACTATTTTTACTTCTTATAACTCCCTTCTCTCTCAAAATTCTCCATAATAATTAATTCAATTCAAGGCTAAAAATGAAACAAGTTTTCATAAAAATAAAATTATATTAAGTCACAAACAAGTACAAACACATTTAACACTTAGTTCTCTCTCCAAATAGTCTTGGATGAGAAAATTTTCCTAAGTACAAAACACTTAACACACATTCACAATTACACACATAAGTGGCACAAACACTAAACACAAGACATAAACACTAACACACTTAAAAACATGACTCCAAACACACAATTCCTAAAACTTAACTTAATGCCATTCTTCATTAGAAGGAAAAAATTCTTGTCTCTCAGTAATTTTGAATATAGAGTGGATAAAATGGACGGTGGTGACGAGCTATAATACCATCATCTTTGATCCACTTTTCGCTTAAGGAACATTGTCTTATCTCCTTCCTCTATATAACTGGTATGGTTGAATTGCATCTTAAGTTGCCACCCAATATGTTCTATATGTGCATGCAATTCAACCACCTTAGTCTATGATACAGATATAGTATTCTCCATCTTGTTGATCTTCTCCGATATCCCTTCAATACTAACGGCTAAGAAACCGTTATACATCTTCTGTGCACTTTACCTAATGAACTTCTTCCTCATGGCTTCTTCCTTCTTCTTCAAATCCATCTCCCATGAAGACATTTTCTATAAATCTCTCTCTTTCTTAGACTTTTAGGGCTAAAAATAATCTAGGGTTAATTTCCTTCACAAACCCCTTCTATTTGTTGGCCTAATTCCCCCTCCTAACTTCTAGGCATGAATAGAAACTGTCAAGACATGTTTATTCCAACTAAATTGCAGTTACACCTTCTAGAAATCAAAATTTGCACATGTGATTAAATCGTCGCGCTTAAGCGCCAGTGCACTTTTTTGCACGAGTCACCTTAACGCCAAATTCTCATTCTAACATGTCTAGGTCACTAAATATAATCTAAAAATAATTATTAGCACAAAATAAACTCAGAAATATTACCTCAAATTTCTTAATCAGACTCAAAAAAACAATCAAAGCTAAAACACATTGATAACTATGGGTTGCCTCCCACAAAGCGCTTGGTTTTACATCGTCAGCTCGACGTAACCAGTTCTCATTCTAGTTAACCCAGCATTATTCCATCATTATATTTATGCTGATCCCTTATATAATAAGGTTTCAGTCTATGTTCATTCACTTTAAAAATTTTCTCAAAACTAGGATTTTTAATATCCGCAGCTCCATAAGGATAAAATTTTATCACAACAAATGGGCCCATCCACCTAGACTTAAGTTTGCCTGGAAATAACCATAACCTTGCATTATATGCAAAACTTGTTGCCCTGGCTAAAACTTTTTAGTAATAATCTTTCAATCATGCCACATTTTCATCTTTTCTTTATAAATCTTAGTACTCTTATAAGATTCATTCCTTATCTCTTCAAGCTCATTTATTTGTAATAAACTTTTCTCACCAGCATTTTTTAAATTATATTTGAACTCTTTAATAGCCCAATATGCTTTATGTTCAAGTTCAACTGGTAAGTGACATGTTTTCCCAAATATTAGCCTATATGGGGACATTCCTATATGAGTTCTATATGCAGTCCTATAAGCCCACAAAGCATAATCAAGTTTGACTGACCAATCCATTTTTGTTGGATTCACATATTTTTCCATAATTCTTTTAATTTCCCGATTGGATAATTCAGCAAAACCACTTGTCTGAGGATGATAAGCAGTAACAATCCTATGATTTATATATTTTTTTTCTAATAACTTCTTCATAATGACATTTCTGAAATGACTTCACCCATCAGTAATGATAACTCTCGACATCTCAAATCTACAAAATATGTTTGTTTTCAAAAATTTTGCAACACTTTGAGAATCACATTGAGATAAAGCAACAACTTCTATCCATTTGGATACATAGTCCACTACTAACAGAATATATAAATTTTCGAAAGATGGTATAAATGGTCCAATGAAATCTAATCCCCAAACATCAAATATTTCAACTTCAAGCATCTAATTTAAGGGCATCTCATTTCTTCTAGAAATATTTCCTACTCCTTGACATCTATCACAAGTTTTGATATAAGCATTAACATCTCTAAATATTATAGGCCAATAAAATATGGATTGTAGAATTTTTTATGTTATTTTATCAACACCAAAATGTCCCTCAAAATCAGAATTATGACATTTTTGGATAATTACATAAGTTTCTTCTAATAGTACACATCTTTGAATGATGAGATCATTTCCTTGTTTTTATAAACATAGGTCATCCCAAAAATAAGTCTTAGCTTCAGAAATAAATTTTCTCATTTGTTGGTATGTCATTCCATAGGGTTTAAGATCACCAACAATATAGTTCACAATTTCAGCATACTACGGAACACACCACTCATTTACAGTGAACAATTTTTCATCTGGAAAATGTTTATTAATTTCTTTTTCAAAACAGAGCGGTTTTTCTAATTCAAGTCTGGAAAAATGATGAGCAATTTGATTTTCAATCCCCTTCCAATCTAGTATTTCGAAATCAATTTTTTGTAAAAGAAGAATCCATCTTATAAATTTTAGTTTTGTATCTTTCTTTTTCATTAAGTACTTAAGAACAAAATGATCTATATGCACTATACAATGAGTTTCAATTAAATATGATCTAAATTTATCAAAGGCATATACTTGCTAATAACTCTTTTTTAGTTGTTGTATAAGTAATTTGAGTTTCATTAAAAACTTTATTAGCTTAGTAAATAACTTTGAAAATCTTATCATATCTTTGACCTAAAATAGCTCCAATAGCATAATCACTTGCATCACACAAAAGTTCAAAAGGTTTTTCCCAAATTGTTGAAACTATAATTGGTGCAGTGATTAATTTCTCTTTTAATAATTTAAAAGCTTTTAGGCATTCCTCATCAAAATTGAAAATTGCATCTTTCTCCAGTAAATGACATAAAGGCTTAGCAGTCTTAGAAAAATCCTTAATATATCGCCTGTAGAATTTTCCATGTCCTAAAAAACTCCTAATTTCCCTTACATTTGTTGGATAAGGTAAATTAGTGATCACTTAAATTTTAGTAGGATCTACTTTCATACCATTTTCTAATATTTGATGACCTCATACAATTTCTCCTACTATCATAAATTGGCATTTTTCCCAGTTAAGGACTAAATTTGTTTCTTCACGTTGTTTAAGAACTTTAGATAAATGTTCTAAACATTTTTCAAATGAAGTTTCAAACACTAATAAGTCATCCATAAAGACTTCAATCCCTTTTTCAATTAAATCACAAAAAATTGCCATCATACATCTTTGAAATATAGCAGGAGCATTACATAAACCAAAGAGCCTTCTTCTAAAAGAAAAAGTACCATAAGGACTGGTAAATGTTGTTTTCTCTTGATCCTCAGGAGATATTTAAATTTGGTGATAACCAGTATATCCATCTAGAAAAAAAAAGTATTGGTGCCCAGCTAGTCTATCCAGCATTTGATCTAGAAAAGGGTAGTGGAAAATGATCTTTTCTAGTGGCAAGATTTAATTTTCTATAATCAATGCATATTCGCCACCCTGTAACTTGTCTAATAGGTATTAACTCATTATGCTCATTCATCGTTACAATTAATCCTCTTTTCTTTGGAACACAGTGAATTGGACTAACCCATGCACTATCTAAAATAGGTAGATAATTGCAGCATCTAACCACTTTAAAATTTCTTTCTTAACAAACTCTTTCATAACAGGATTTAATCTCCTTTGTGGATCAACCTTGGGTTTGCAGTTTTCTTCCAGATTAATTCTATGCATACAAATTAAAGGACTGATTCCTTTAATATCAGGAATTGTTCATCTGAAGGCTTTCTTAATTTTTTTAGAAATTTTATCAGCTTTTCTTCTTCTTCTTTTATTAACTTCAAGGAAATTATAACAAGTAAAGTAGAGGAATCTCCTAAAAAGGAACATTTTAAGTGTTCAAAAAGTAATTTCAACTCAAGTTCTGGAGGTTTTTCAATAGATGGACAAAATGATTATCTTTGTATATTGTGTAAAAAATTTCAAAACTTCTTGAACATAACTTTAATCCTCCTTTAAAAGGTTTACACATTGATCTAAATCTTCTTCTTGCACGTGTTCCAAATCTTTTCCTTTAGATTTTTCTTCATAAGAAGTCTTAAAATGACATTCGCTCAGATATCTTGTAACATCCATTCTATAGCATTCATCATCTTATCTTTTGTTTGGTATTTCATTGATTTTGAAATGTTCAAAATAATAGTTTGATCATGGACGCACATTGTTAAATCCCCTTTTTGTACATCTATCATTGCTCTTCCTATGGCTAGAAATTGCCTCCCAAAATGATAGGTATCTCTTTATCTTCCTCCATTTCTAGCACAATGAAATCAAGAGGAAAGATAAATTGATCTACCTTCACAAGGACATCTTCTATAACTCCTTTAGGATAGGTTATTGAACGATTTGCTAACTACAGAGTTACTATAGTAGGGGATATTTCTCCTAATCCTAATCTTTTAAATATTGATAATTGCATAAGGTTAATGCTTGCACCTAAATCACATAAAGATTTCCCAGAAAATTTGTCTCCTATTGTACATGGAATTATAAAGCTACCAGGATCTTTAAGCTTTTCAAGGAGTTTCTTCTGAATTATTGCACTGCACTCCTTACTAAGTGCAACAGTCTCAATATCTTTAAACTTACTTTTTCTGTTGAGAATATCCTTCATAAACTTTACATAGCATGACATTTGTTCTAAGGCTTCAGCAAATGAAATATTGACTGTATCAATTTTGAAAATTGCTTATCCAACTTCTGTTATCGAAGTATCTGAGGAAATGGAGGTGGTGGTTTTTCTAAATCAAATTCGATGGAGAAATAGGTCTTTCAGAATCTTTTGGAGCGTCCTCTTTTGATTCTTTAATTTCTTCTCTCTCTACTTCAATCTCTTTTTGTACCCTACCTTCCAACTCTCTTCCACTTCTAAGTTGTACGGCTTTAACTTGCTCTTCATTATGGTCTTTTGGATTTGATTCAGTATTACTAGGAAGTGTTCCTTGAGATCTATTACTTAATGAACTTGTGATTTGCCTAAGTTAATTCTCAATATTTCCAATTGTAGCTCTTTAACTTTGTAACAGATTACCCATTTGTAACACCACTTCTTCTACAAACAACTTCTTATCCTTAAACTGTGTATTACTGTTAAAACCTGGAGGATAAGTAGATCTATAATTATTTTTCCCTTTGTTGGTCCAATTTCTTAATGGGTTTTCTTGGTTGTTCCCTCATTGCTGATTATTACCACTTGAATTGTTATTCTAGTTAAATTTTGGATGGTTCTTCCAACCTGGGTTATAATAATTAGAATATGGGTTATTTTGCTTATTATTGACATTCAAAGTTTCTAATGATGCTTGAGAATCTACCATTTTGCCAAATAAATTCTCTTCAATCATGGAAATTGGTTGAGAAAAATTCATTCAAAATTGGTCTAACTTCCTTGAAATTGCAGCAACTTGATTTGCTAACATAGTAAATGCAACAGTTTCATGAATATTGGCTACTTTCTTTGGATTAACCCTCTCAGACGGCCCTTGAAAATTATTGGCAGCCTCTCTTCAATTAAACATAAGTCTAATGAAATGCTTTTGACATCAATGAACCACGAGCAGTGGCATCGATAATAGATCTAAGAGAACCAATTAATTCATTATAAAAGGTTTAAATTTTTAACCAATCTAGTATAACATGGTGTGGACACTTTCTTAAGAGTTCTTTAAATCATTCCCATGCTTCATAAATAGATTCCCTTTCAAACTGATAAAAATAAGTAATATCATTTATAAGCTTCACAATTTTTTATGGTGGAAAACATTTAATAAAGAATTTTTGTCCTAAATCACCATAAGTTCTGATAGATCCAAGTGCTAACAAATTTAACCACATCTTAGCTTTATCGCATAGTGAGAAAAGAAATAACCTTAGTCTTATGACATCATCTGAAACACCATTGTATTTAAATGTAGCCCATAATTCTAGAAAATTGGTAAGACGTAAATTTGGATCTTTAGTTGGTGATCCCCCAAACTAATTATTTCATACCATTTGGATAATAACAGGTTTAAGTTCAAATGAATTAGCCATTACAATATGTTTTTTAATACTACAGTGAAGTTCATTTACAGTAGAGTTTGCATAATCTCTTAAAGGTCTAAACTCTTCATGAATTTTAGCATTTGATTATTTTGGTTTTCCATTTCTGTAATTTTTTTAGACTTTTCAACATTTTTAATTTTTTTGATTTTTCTGATTTTTTTTATAGTTCTTTCTAATTCAGAATCGTAGGGCACTAGTCCTTCAGAATATGAACTACGCATACACTAACATAAAATAAAATAAAATAAAATAAAACATAAAAATAATATATAATATTTAAAGTTTAAATAAGACTTTCTAAAAATAGAAATTTACTTACTTTTTATCCCCGACAACTGCGCCAAAAAATTGATCCCGTCTTAATGGCCTATGCATAGTAAAGCAGTAGTTCTGATGGTATTTTTCACTTATATTTCCTTATTTTGCAACAAAACTAAAAACTTGATCCTAAAGAAAAATAAGAATTTAACTTTTAAATTTATATATGTTTCTATTGGGATACTACGCAAGTATATGTATCATTATCAAATAATATAGGACTTTTTGATTAAGACCTCAAAATAAAACCCACATGGAAGATTATGCAATATGCACTTTTTAGAAATTTTTTTAATTTTGAAAAAGATAATTACTTATAGTAAAAATGATTTTTTGCAGGAATTTAAAATTTAAATATTTTTGGTATTTTTGATATTTTAATGAAATAGTAACAACTTAAAATGATAACTAAAATTTTTGTAGAAGAAAAGTATTTAATATGAAAATATCTCTTTTCTTGTCATGAATCAGTAATAAGTATAGAAATTTTGTTGTGCAAGTATGAAAATTGTGTTGTGTCAAATAGATGCAATAATAGTTTTTACCCTTACTAGAGATGCTATACAGAACATTGGCTAATTTAAAGTTACTAGCTCTCACTCTCGAGTTCCCTAGATTCCCTTTATTTGGGGCCTAACATTCTCGTATCAGAACCTAAAACAATAAACCAAGTTGGGGGACTTTAACCTGTCACTTTAAAGTCCTCTAACCTTACACACATCAATGAATATTTTCCTATTTATTTGCACTCAATCATATGAACTACATTCTCATTCATACAACCTCATGTGATTCTTTTTAATTGTTGACTGAGACAATACCAGCCCGGTTCTTACATATTCTCACAACAAATTTTAACATCTGGATTGACAAAATCAAGAAATAAATAAAGTGCATGGATTTAAATCATGACAACTTCTTCCAACATTAAAGATCAATACTCTCCACAACTTCCATAAAAAACTTAATTACTTATCATTTTAAGAAAAAAGATGAATAAAACTTCTTAGAATCCATGGAGAAAATAAAACCACACTTTAGTTTAAAAGAAGAAATCATTGTCAAACCAACAACAAGTCTTGGTTAAAACAAAAAGTAGTTTAAAACAAAAAGGTAAAAACTTATCTCAAGTTCATCATCAAATTCTTAAAGTTCCTTTAAATCTCTTCTCTTTTACAATCACTCAAAACAAAATAACAAAAATGATAAAGTAAATAAAAAGTAGTTCCAAAAAATCTCTCTGAACTAACTCCCTAGAGAGGAACTTTCAAAACTTGCCAATATTTTCAGGACTCTTTTCTAAGTCCTCTTTTCTTTCTTTTATAGTTTTCCAAGAGGTGCCTTGGGATATCTTCAAAATGTGTCTTGATTCGATGTTTTTGCCTAAGAGACGCCTCCTTTCATGATAATTTTCGTCCATGGGGGTTTCAACCACCTATTAAGCCAATGGGTGCCTCAAAAAACGCTTCAAAATTTGTGAAAATTGATTTTACTCATCTTGTAAATGTCACTGGTGCTTAAGCGCGTGGTCTCAGCGCTTAGGTGAGGCCTTTTCAGTTTAACCGAAGCTTAAGCGCTGGATCTGACGCTTAGGTGCCAAAACTCTTTTGCGTAATTTTTCACCTTTTTGCTCCAAATTTGATCTTTTTTCATTCCTTCAAGCATTTTTTTCATTTTTACTTGTATCTGCAAGAAAAACATAAAAATACCTTCCATTAAAGCGTAATATCTCAAAAATTTGTATAAAAATGTGTATGAAAACACTATTTATCTTAGGTGTGTCACAAGCCTAACCCAAACCCAATCTTTGGTCATTTAGACCCACATTGAACCCATGCACCAATATTGATCTAACCATGCCAAATTGATAAAGGCAAGACTTTTACAGCCAACTTTTCAGTCCTAGTAACCAAGCTATACTCACTTAATCCACCCAAGATGAGTCATGGACCAAAGGTCCCCTAAATCAAGGGATTTGTTTTTTAAATTGCTTAAGCCAAAGATATCTTTTCTAAAACCCATCAATAGCCCAAATTAATTGTTGTGATAGATTCCTTTAGCTCACCTGACCTCCTAGCCACCTCCCTTGCCATGGCTAGCCACCCTAGTCACCGGTGTTAACCTCATTTTTGAGGTCTTCCTTTCTCCTTCTTTTGATACCCTAGGATCTAGCTATAGGATTTTTCTATTTGTGACTCTCCTAGAAGACTAGACCGGGACCTACAATATTTAGAAATTTGAACTATTTCTTCACTCTTTGAAGTTTCATATGGACAGTTTCTAATCCTTAACGTCTACTTAAATTGATTAAAAGCCTACATATTGAAGCTCTTGTTGAGTTCCCATATGGATTTGAAAACCATAAGTGGACCCCAAGACATGCGTGACGTTTGACTTTCTGCTGTGAGCAGTTTTCTTGACGTTGGTTGTCTCTTATGTGAGTACTGGTCAATGATTCGCTCGTTAAACGACTCTCATTGGACCAAAATAACTTCTTTTGCCACAACACACGTGAATTAAATTTAAATTAGTATGATATTCAACAAACTTTTCCAGATGACCACGAATGACGAAACAGATTGCGAAAGTCCGTTCGGAATGTCAAATTTAGCCGGGAAGGACGTATACCCTGTTAGGATTTAGAATCGGGTTAAATTGTGTGTAAATTGATGATTATGAATAAAATATTAATAAAAAAACGAATTTATTATATATATATATATATATATATATATATATATATGTGTGTGTGTGTGTGTGTGTGTGTGTGTGTGTGTGTGGGAAAGATTGGATAGAGCCTTAGCCAATGACCACTGGATCCAAAATTTTTTGTAGACTACTATAACTCATTTAAGCCTTGCTGGTTATGATCACAGGCCTTTGGTGATCACCATTGGCCCAAAGACTAGCTATCAGAAGAGTGCCTTTAGATACTTGAATGTTTGGTCACAGCACAAGGATTTCTTGCAAGTTGTTAAAGAGAATTGGAAGAATGAATCACACCCTAACCTCTTCATCAACTTGTGGAAAAAGCAAAAAAAAGGTAGGGATTGCTCTCAAAAAGTGGAGTTGGGCTACTTTGGGGGATTTGATGAAGGAAGTGGATAAGGCTGAAAAGGAGTTGCAGGATTTTGAGGTGGAGCACAGCAAAAGAAACACTGATGATGCTGCTCTTTTAGAAGCTAATGAGAAAGTGTTGGCTGCTGTAAATTGGCAAGACCATTTTCTTATGTAAAAAATTGCCAAAACTCGATTCACTGAAGGGGATAGAAACACAAAATTATATCATGCTTGCATTAATTACCAGAGAAAGTGCAACACTATACATTGCATTAAAGATTAGAATGGAACTTGGCTTAGGAAGGAGGAGGAGATTGCTGAAAGTGTTGTGTTATACTGCCAAAACCTCATGAATGATATTAACATTAATAGAGGCCACATTGATAAACATTTGTTCTCTGAAAGCAAAAAGTACACTGCCAATCTAAAGCTGACAAAAATTCCTGTGGAGGAGGAGATTCAAAGAGCTTTGTAGTCTATTGATAGTAGTAAATCAGCTGGCCCTGATGGATTTACTGTAAACTTCTACAAAAAAGCTTGAGGGGAAATTAAGATTGAGGTTATTCAAGTTATTCAACATTTTTTCAAAGCTCACTCCCTCTCTAACTACTTCAGTGCTTCCTCAAAAGTTTTCATCCCAAAGACTTCTATTAAAAACTGCTGGATTCAGTTCAGAACTCTGAGCCTTACCAAAGTTATTAGCAAATTATCAGTAAAATTCTGGTGAGCAAAATTCAACCGGTGCTACCTCAGCTAATTAGCTATATTCAAGCAGCTTTTGTAAAAGGGAGAAATATAGGGGACCAAGTTTACTAGCTCAAGGATTATTACAAGACTTGGAGAGACCTGCAGAGGAGGAAATGTGATCTATTAATTGGATTTGAAGAAGGCTTATGATATGGTGAACTGAGATTTTATTAAGGAATGCTTGGAGGCTAGAGGTTTCTCTGTGGAGTTTTGCCAGATCATTAAAAGATGGCTAGAGGCCAATGTCAATTCAGTTTTCATAAATGGGAAAGCACATGGGTTTTTCAAAGGAACTAGAGGACTTAAACAAGGAGACCCTCTTTCCCCTACTATTTTTATTCTAGTCTTAGATTACTTATCTAGACTCATTGATGGCCAGGAGAAAAAGAAAAGTTCCAATGTATATCATAACAAATCTAAAATGGATATCAGTCACCTTATTTATGCTGATGATATTCTCATTTTCACAAGGGCAACCAAGGCTGCAACTAGATACATTGATGAGTGCTTGAACAATTTCCAGCAGGTATCTGGGCTGAAAGTCAACAAAGATAAGTGTGAGATCCTTGCAAGCAAGAGAGTTCTTGTTCCAATCAGACAGTGGATGTCAAACTTCTCTGGTTTTTCTTCCATGAGCATCCCTTTTAAATACCTGGGCACCCAAATTGTTACAGGAAGAATTAAACAAACCCAGTTTGATAGATAAAATTAATTCTACTCTTCAGGGGTGGTCAAACTCTTACTTACCTAATGGTGGAAGGATCACCCTTCTTAAGAGCATCCTCACATCTATCCCCCTCTATACCCTCCAAGTTGCCAACATGAAAAGAAGCACCACTTTGATGCTGGAAAGAACTTTTAATAGATTTCTTTGGGCTGGCAACACGAAACAAATGATTTGGGCCAGTTGAAAAAGAGTGGCCAAACCTTATGAAGCTAGAGGTTTTGGTTTTAAAGGTCTACATCATATGCAACAAATCAACATGTGTAAACTCTGGATCAGATTTAGACAAAATGAAAGCCTTTGGGCAAACTACATTATGGAAAAATATTGTAAAAGTGATCATGCTAGAGAGGTTACTAAGAAAGTTGGAGACTCCAAGCTTTGGACCCAAATGCTCAAGTGAAGGGAGGAGATTGATAAATTTCTTATTTGGGAGTTGGGACATGGAGAGATCAATTTCTGGAAGGACAAATGGTGCCCTGCTGATCAATTGGAGCCACTGTAGAATGAAAGAGAGAAGGATTTGCTTGTCAAAGACTGTGAAAGATTCAGCTACTAGAAGTATTTCTAAAATCCAGTTAGACAGAAATAAAAAAGACCAGATTCATCTCATTAAAAGGACCAGATCTAGCATCTCAAAAGCCATCCAAAATAGCCTTTTTAGATGGGAAGAATGCAAGTAGAATATTAGCATTTGCCAAAATTTCTTAACCTCTTCTATGTTGTTCTTTTCTTGTAGAGTACTAAATGTCTTAATATCAACTGATGACATTTTGAAGCTGAAAGGTTTGAAAGGCCCTTCAAGATGCCACCTTTGCAACAATAATCAAGAATCCAGTGATCATCTCTTCTTTAGATGCCAATTTGCTAGGGAGGTTTGGAATAAGTTAAACTCTAACATAAACCTGAACCTGATGAATGTGGGCTGAGGGAACCTAAAAGACAGCCTAAAAGACTGGCAGGATATTAATCGAATGTCACTTCCTTTCATTGTTACATGAGGACATTGCTACTACTACCGATTCTGTGGTAGCTAACTGTCAGGCCTACTTACATAAGCTGATTAATTGGAAAATATTCCCTAAGATTCTGAAGGATAGGTCCAATTTTGAACTCAAACACCCTAAGGTTATAAAGGTTAGATGGGAGAAGCCTCCTCATCCATTCATTAAAATAAACACTTATGGTAGTTTCACCAACAAGAAAGTTGGGATTGGAGGTATCTTCAGAGATCACACTGGTAATGTTTTGCTTTATTTCAACGCCCCCTACATTTTTGAAGATGCCCTGGAAACAAAAGCTGCTGCTCTTTACTAGGCCCTTAAATTTGCAATGGAAGTGAAGTGGAAGTATATTATTGCTGAAGTAGATTCTGCCCATCTGGTGGAGCTAATCACCGCCACGTCTTCCACCCCCCCCCCCCTCCTTGTCACATAATATAGTGGATTTACAGATTAACGAAGATAATTACTGAGAACAAGATTAAAATCTCTTTTATTTACAGAGAAGCCAACAGGCCTGCTAACCTCCTGGCTTTAGGGGGTGCAAACTTGAACCTTGCAGTGGTCTCCACTATTCCTCCTCCCCATGTACAACTATTACTCTATAGAGATAAACTTCAAATACCTTATCTTAAAGTTCAGAACTGATTTTTGGCATCTTCTTTTAGAGATCCAGCTGCCTGCATGCCTGTTGCCACCCACTTTATGTTTTCTTATTAGTATGTTGGGTTTCTTGGTGTACCTGTAACTCTTTATATATATATATATATATATATATATATATATATATATAGATTTTAAGTATTTTTTTGGCTCTCTCTCTGCTGTTAGAGATGAGTCTGTGTGTGGATGGGTCACCATCTTGAGTGAGTTATGTGAGTTTTTTGTTTAAATAGGGGACCTTCTCCATCTAGTGTAACTGCTTTATTTGAATCAACATGCAAGGAGCTAAATAATGCTCCTTTCACCAACATATATATACATATAAACTTACTAATCTTTCCTAATAACGCATGCCTCCCCTTCTCATCTCGGGACCAAACCGAAACCCTCGCTTCCCTTATTTGGGGTAAATCCCTGCTCATGCCTTCATCTCTAAAAGCTTCCTTTTCACTTGACCGGGTCATTTAGTTCCCTCCTTATTCTTGTGCCCTTACCGGTGAATTCTTCTCGTTGACCTTCTCACCGTCGGTAGCCTCTCCGGTTAGTAACCTTTTCTTAGACTGTAAATACACCCTGAATACTATTGGATTGCAAGCCACCTGACTCCTTTGCCTTCGGCTTACAAGAAGTTTCTTCTTTCTAGCACGAAAGGTTCGAATTTTTGATTTGTGAACTAACGAAGAATTTTGGTTGGTTGGCCTCCCTTCTTCTTTGTGAGCGATGCTCGGTGCTCACTCGTCATCATTACAAGGTTCTTCTTTTCCCTCAATCATTCAGGCCAAAGAGAATAATCTTCTTCTTCTTATCTTATTCTTCTTCTTCTTATCTTATTCTTCTTCTTCTTATTACAATGGTTCAAGAATATAAATGATTTCCTCATCTTTCAATTTCCTTCTTCTATTCATTCAAGTTGCCAGTAAGGATTTCTGTTTCTGTTAATCCTTTGAACCATGAGAATATACTTCTTTGATCTGCTTGCAAGAAAATCTATCTCTTATTTTATATTCAAGCCCTCTCGCTTCTCAAATTGATCTTTGTTTTAATCAATTTCTTTATATGATTACTGAGATTATTTTCTTGTATTACAAAAGTTTTGCTACAAGGCTATTTACAAGATCAGACATTTTTTTAGTTTCGTGAAATGAGTGAGCAATTACTTTGTGAAAACAAATCTATAATGAGGTTTGCAAGTGTGAAGTTTGGTTTCTCTCTGAATCCTTGGCTCTTGATTCCTTCTCTGGTTTGAAGTTTTCATATGTTGCTGTTTTGAGATTTACTTTTTCTAAAATAATCTAGAGGTATGATTAACTTCTTAATTCATCCAGTGATTTTTTTTTTATGAAAGTCGGTTACCTCTCTCTTTGATTTAATGGCAAAACATTTCAATGTACATCTCTCACATTTTCTTAAGTAATGATTGAATAAAGATTGGATTTATAGTTGTGAGATATTCGATAGGTTTGTGAAATTTTAGCTTAATCTAGCATTTATCCTTAATTGCCGACAAAGAATTTTGTTAGCTTTCCTTTTCTTTGACTTGTGTTATTTGCATTTTTATACTGAAACGTAATTAATTCTACCTGTGAAAAGGAAAGAAACTCATTAATTGATAATAGATTTGGAATTATTTGTGGTCAATTCTTGTACTTAAAAGAGATGTGAATAATGAACTCTGAGAAAAATTCATGTAGTATTATAAGATTTCTTCAAATTTACTATGGCCTGGATAAATTGTGATTGAGATTCATTGGGAGCAAGACTTTCTATCTTCGTCTTTGTTTAAACACCCTTTGATTCTATGATTTCAGATTAAGTATGGTAGTTTTTTTTTATTGACAAGAAGTTTAACTTCCTTTGCAAATTTTGGTTTCAAATTATTTGGTATTAAAATTTCAGTTTACTTAAGCCATCAATTATACATGTTGTTGAGGACAACATAGCATATGATGATTCTTAATTTGATGGTTCTTTTTAATTCTCCTAATGCCTTAACTTCTTAAATATCTCCTGAAGGAAGGGCAAATTTACAAACATGGCACACAATCTTTATATGCTCACATGTTCAACACTTAAATTTTACTTCTTACATATCTACCACTTATTTCCTATGTATTTATATATTTCACAAACTTCGTTTTCTTTTTAACAATTATGCAATTTAAATCCTCTCGATTTGTGCAATTGTAATAACTATTTGTTTCCTTTTTGTGATTCCTTTCAAGGTAAATCCAAGCATGTTGTTGCACCAACAACCACTCCTAAAATTGTGAAGAGTTCAATGAGCGAGACAGTCGATATAAATTATCACAAAATTTTGAGATAAACCCAATCGTGGTCAAGATGATGAAGTATCATGAAGTCATTCCGAGAAGAACAAAATGGATGGCATCAAACTTTATTTGGAGTGATTTTTTCAAAATCTATACTCTTAATTTGAACACTTCTTCAAAAATTTATAATAAATATTAGTATTATTACAACACAACGCTTTAAACTTTATTTAACATATAAATAACAATAACTTAGAATAGGTTAGTTAGATGTCTTCCTTCTTCTCTCTCTCCTCTTCTCGGAATGAGACGGCAAAGCCATCAATGACGGTCAGCCTCAGGCAGCAAACAAGGTAACAACATAGAGACGACAGAAAAAGCTTCAGCTGGATTTATATAGATTTAAATAACATACCTATAGGCTGTTGACCTCAATTTTGGTTGAGGTTTAGCTTTTCCTCTTTAGTAGCTTAGTGTCTAGCCATAGGACTTTTCATGTTGACTATTCCTAGAAAACTAGACATTGAACCCTCACCACTAGAAATTACAAACTCTTCTCCACTCAACTTGAAGTTCCACATATTGCTCTCAACCTCTAAACACTTATTAGGTGGGGTCACTATGGAGGAAACTCAAGATGAGTCACCCTTAGGATTGGTGGA
>NEWO01000048.1:1881457-1892888 GCA_003013225.1 Phalaenopsis aphrodite
CCAAATATTTCTCCTCAAAATTGAAGCCAAACATTAGGATAGCTTGGGAAGTCACCGAGGTTCTCCTCTGGATCCATGACATCCCCTAGTTCTTCTTCCTTTAGATTCTACATTAAAATGTTCAAAATTTGAACCATTCCCTTTTCACACCTCTACATCTGATTTCGTTGAAGAGTCCTACCCTTTGAAATTCCTTGAAGATAATTTTTCTTGATTTTTATCGAAAGTCTTCTTAGGTGGCTTTGGTCATTTAAGATGTAATTAACTATAGGGGCTTGCCCTTATAGGAAGCATGTTTGAACCCAGCTTAATATAAACCCTATTTAATTATTTATATTAAATAGGGGAACGTGTCGACAAATACAAAGGTTTCGCAGACCAAACGGAGGTCATACTTTCCTTAGTTTATTTGATTGAGCCTCATCCTCAAGACTTGTGTTTATTCTTTGGGATAGATACAAAATTTGAGGTACATTGTTATTTCATTTTAAACTATGAAAAATATAGGGTTAGTTTAATTTCATACTTCAACTTTTTTCTGAAGCGGGCGACGGGATTTCGATTCCACCGACCGTTAGCTTCTTACGGGCAACTCCCCACAAATCAACCCGAAATAACGCCAAGAGATGTTGAGGTCGTTCATCAAGCATGACGTAAATCCTCACATTATCTTTTAGGAATTTTTATGATTTTATATCGTACGATATAAGTCCTAAACTTTTTAGGATTCCGAGGTCATCGTTCAGTACGACATAAATCCTCACATTTCCTCGGGTCATTTTGATAGGAAATGTAGATATAAGTCTTGAATATCTAAATAACTTGCAGGACTGAAAAATCATATAATTTCCCTTTCAAAGATGTAAATTCAAACCATAAATTAGTTTTCGATGTCACTAAATCTTCTTCAATATCTTTGACATCTCGTACTTTTCGTTCCTTTGGATTCCAAAAATAACGGTTCTTACTTCAACCTATCCCATTTGACTTTTCCTATAAGCAATTGTGGAAACCTAAACATTGAATTCTTGAAGGCAAAACCCTGATCTTAATTGAGAGTCTTCTTAGGTGACTTCGGTTGTCTAAGATGTAATTAACTATAGGGGCTTGTCTCTATAGGGAATTAAGAACCCAGACTAATCTAAACCCTGTCTAATATGTGCATTAGGTAGGGGAATTTGTCGGCAAAAAATTTTGCAAGCCAAAATAGAGTAAAAAACTTTTAAGTTTAGATAGTTAAGTCTACCAATAAATGATATATTCATCCTTTGTGATGATATATTATTTATGATATCATGCTCAACTATTTAAACTATTAGATATATGAGATCTATTCTGTCTCATCAATTTCCAAAAATAGAAAAAAAAATACAATTTTCACAAAATGAAAATTACATTATATATTATTCTAAATTTAAATTTTAAAATCTTATTTTTAAAAAAAATAGCCAACAGCGCGAGGAGCCAAAACCGAGAGCTCCAGGTCAAATATCAAACCCAATTTCACCCATCGAAGGTGTCTAGCTCTAATTGGCTTTTAACATCTTGAAGTCCTCCACCTAAGCTTCACATTGCACCCAAATGGAGGTGAGACTAGCCACCCCAAGTTATTTTATTTAAACCTCACCCCCATAGCCAACAAGAAGGGAGCTGAAATTTTCTTGAGGAAACTTTGCAAAATTGATCCCAGAGACTCTCTAAGACCTCCTCACCTCAAACCTGTCATTTTACCCCACTAATCCCCAATGTGGAAGCTCAATTTTAAGCTCAAATTTCTGTCAAAAACTAGGACATAACTCTGCACGGCTCTACACTCCACCAAAATCAAATTGCTTGTGCACACACCATCCTCACAGTGAAAGAAGACAAAGCCCCATCAAAGCCCCCTCATAGAAAGCCTCTACCTTAGACTTTGAACAACACCAAAATTTGGCTTTGATTGAATTTTGGTCTAGGCCTTTCACCACAGCAAGAGGCTCAGTCCCAAGCCTCCTTGGACCTCCAAGAATAGGCCAAGCATCTCTGATTGAAGCTTCCCTTCTCAGAGAAAAGGTATTGAAATTCCCCTCTTCTCGAGTCTATTTTGACTATCTATGTGATTAGGGTTAACTTACTAGCATGATTACCATATGTATATGTTCGTCTCACTTAGATGAGTCTATAAGATCAAACCCGAGGTCATTTGGTTGAGAAATGAGTGAGATGTTATACTTTTAATGGGAACAATTCAAGTGTTTTGGCTATCAGGGAAGATGACGGAAAGCCATTTGATCGAGCGTGTATCAGATGGACTGATGAGATCGAGCCAGATAGCACCTTCTTACATGAATCGTGGGCTGAGTCATCGCTGAGATGGATAACGTCACCGAACCTGAGGACACCACGTGGAGCATCGGAGCCGTTTAGGTTAACGCGGCGCCGCGTGTTTGAATATAAAAATAGAGATTTTTTCTATTTATTTAAATGCCTATAACTTTAAAAAACTATATCTTTGCTCATAAAATTGTAAAAAATAAAAAAAAAATATCCTAGTGCTCAGTGAACATAGGAGAACAATGTGAAAATAGTTCGAAGTTTATTTGATGCATATTTTAATTTTAATTAATTTAATAATATTCTAAGTATTTTAGTTCTCCATGCATTCAATTATTTCAACATGACTTGATATTTTGGCATGTTGTTGTCTCTGTCATGAGTGATATTCCCTGATTTTTCAAAAGTCGGAGGAGACCTCTAGACAGAGATCCATATTTTTCATGTTTATGTCCATCATTTGCATAAATTAATCATAGTAATTAGTATGTTGCTTAGAAAAAATGTAAGAAAATATTGGTAGGTTCACTGTGATTAGAGAACCATAAGAAAAATTTTTCAAGAGCCAAGTCTTTAAGAACACACCTAATTTTCATTAAACCCTAAGATACACAGAAAATTAATTTAAGAAAAAATAAACATCTAAATGTCTTGATTTTGATTCTCTACTGTAACTAAAGTTCAGAGGACTCCCCATAAAAATTTCAAAACATTTGGAGTTCATTTGGCAACCTAATCTGATTTTCTAAGTTAAATAGCATTTTTGCCACTAAAATGATTTTCAACAATTAAAAAAAAACTTAAAAATTATAAAAATGGTTTTTGGAGTTCTTTATGGTGAGAGGGATTTTCTAAAAATAAAATTGTAATTAAAATAAAAATTTTTCTTTTTCTTAAGCATATTTTGAGGATTTACATAATACAAAATTAACAAAAATCATAAAATTAATTAAATTCATGGAAATGTTCTAAATTATTTCCTGAGCAATTAGAAGCAATTGAAATATTTTTCCTAATTTTCTAATTAAAAACATTGAATTTTAAAGCCTTAAGAAAATAATTTTTATAGGCTAAAAAAGGATTTTTTTTAAAAATTTTTTATCTAAACAATTCTAATAATTCAAAGAAAAATCATAAAAATGTGAAATTTGTTATAATGAGTTTATTGACCTTAGAGAGATTTAATAAAAAAGAAAAAAACTTAATTTTCCATATTTAAAATATTTTATAACTAATTAATACTCTAAAACTTAAAATAACTCTAATAATTCAAATAAAACTCAAAAAAATCATGGAATTTGGTTCAAGTGGTTCTCTGGTCTAGGTCTAAGTCCAGTAAAAATTTCATGTGATTAGGCTTTGCCTTAGTCAAGTTTTTGAATTTTCTTTAAAAAATTCTATTTTTGCATTTAAATAATCTTGTCATTTAAATTAAATTTTGAAAAATCACATTTTCACCTCTGATGTCTTAATTGGCTCATGAGTGAGGTAGGATAAAAATCCTAATGTCGTTGAATAAAATTTGATGAATTATGAAGTGATAGAGCCTTAGGAGTAAAAGTGCAATTTGAAAATCTAGCCTTAATTAAAGAGGGTAAGATGAGAAAACTTTGATCTCAATTAACATGTTCAGATGATTGAAATATAAGGAATTAATTGGTAGAAACTAATTTCATTTTTCTTAATTAAAAGATAAATTTATATTTTCGTAAATTATTAAGATTTGGAAGTCTATTAAATTAACTGATCCTAGACTTAAGGGTATGATTTTGGATGTTAATGAATCACTAATTTTGTACCTCTATCTAGTATTGAAATGACATTCAAACCTTTTGATGATGAATCACTATCACTTAAAATTCAATTTCATTCAAAAATTACTAATATGTCCACCAAGGTCATAAGGGCATAATAGTGACCTAAGATAAATAAAATTTTGTTAAATGAGGATTAGAAAAGTGAATGTAACTAGAAATTGAACACCTTCAAAACACTATAAGGCCAAGTTAAAGCTAAAATTGACTAAGTGTTTTAATAACATTAACTTACCCCTTTAAGGGTCTTCAGCCACATAATTCTCAAAGTAAATGACAAATGATAATTACCCTACTCTTAGAGCTGATTGAAACATTGATATTCACTGAACACTAGAGGTATTTACAGGATAAAAAATTAAGCAACATAATAAGTTTAAATGAGCTTGAGATTTTTCATTAGGTGGTGAGAGGGAAACATTGACCTGCTTCTTTCTCCTGACCTTTTGGATACCTCAGAGGTCTACCAAACTTAGTGTGTTTTTCTTAATGAAATCATCCTTGAATGAATTAATAGGCATTTACCAAGTTATGATTTTGGATTTAGTAGATCACCAAAACCTTATTTCACCGCATTACATAAAATTCTTTTAAAATATAAAGGCTCTCACTTGCATTTTGAGTTTCAATTGAGGATGATGGAAAGACCATCCAAGTATGTTTTTATTTTACCTGCATTTCAAGTTTCTTGTACTTTACTTTTTAGTACATTACAGTACTTAATCACATGCATGTATGAATAAAAAAACACAAACCTACATGTTGAACAACGATGTCACCCTGCATGAAAACTAAAACTTCTACGATAGCCGCAAAACCAAAAACAAAACTAAAATCTACCAAGATAAAATTCTCCGAAAACTCAAAATTTAATCACAAAAATCAGAAGAAAAAAAATTAGAACTAAATTTAGACGTCTCTATTAGATGATCGGGAATCCCTAGAAGAAGTTAACCTACGGTTGCTAACAAGGCTTTAACCAAACAAAAATATGTTGAGATTTTTATACCTATTTTACACTGATTTTTGAAGATATTACACTTTAAAAAAGGGTATTTTTGATGTTTTGCTGCAGGTAAGATGAATTATGGTCATTGGAGAAAAAAGAAACAAAAACGGTGCAATTTGGAGCAAAAACGAGCAAGAAATGAAATTTTGCCCTATCACCTTTCGATAAGTCTTTCGATGCTTAATCGCTTTCACACTTATTGCATATTTTTTAATAATATTATACTTTAAAGGAAGGTTATTTTCATACTTATTTTGTAGGGATATTTATTAGAAACTCAACGCAACTGAAATGGGGAAAAAGAGAGCTAAAACGGAGCCAAACGGAGCGAAACGGTGAAGCTGCACAGTCTGCTCGCCGATGGCCCCCAAAACGGCGCCGGGAGCGAGATTTACCCGAGAAGACAAAAAATTGACAGAAAAGCTCACCGACGATGTCCTCTAGCCCACCGACAGCGCTAGGGACAACTATGGACCGACTTTTCGCTGTTATGGGCCGAAATTCAACGTCTTTGGACGCTTTTTGAGAGGATTCTTGTGGCAACTCTTCAAATTTCATCCCTACACTTTAAGAAAACGATTTTAGGTTAGAAAAAGGCGGTTTTTAGGGTTTTTGGTGAGAGGAATGTTAGGAAATGTGTGAAGAAAATTTAGTGTTTTTAAAATAAGAGTAGAAATGTAGATTTCTATCCTTTTGGAGAGATTGGAAAGGAGATTTTGAGAGAATTTATAAGGAGATGTTCTGGCATTGTATGGATCGGCGGGAGACTTTGTGTAAGAGATATTTGTCTTTCTTTTAAAGGGAAAAGACTAAGTATTATGTTCTTCATTATCTTTTGATTTTTGTAAACACTTATCTAGTGGATTTGCTTTAGTTAAATGAAGTTCTCGTTGTGTTTTCTTCGTGCTTTGTGATGGGCTTCCCTTACTCTTTCTTCTTCTTTGGAAATAGTGGCATAAAAAGATTATGCCATTGTTTTCACTTTACTTTTCTTTTGAAATGAGTAAAATTCATGTTTTGGATTTTGGGATGCTTGTTAGAAGAAGATTTAATTATAAATGTGATGTTTTTTAATTGCATTTCATTTACATTATAACAAGGGTCCGTTGTAGTGTTAAAATTTTTTGTAATTTTATTGATCTGAAAGGGCGGTGTAATTCTCAATAAAGTGGAGCCACATTCCAATTTTATGGATGGTGACATTCATGGGAGTTGAGTGCAAATAAAAGGGGAAATATACTTTGATGGGCGTAGAATTGGAGAACTTAGGGTGACAGACTAAAATCCTCAATTTGGTCCTAGGGTTTGGAAATTGAAGCGGAGATGTTAGCCCTCAGGCGAGGGGAACGTGGGAGCTCCGAAGTGAGAGCCGGTATACTCCCAGCCAAGCCACGGATTCAGTAAAAAGGCAAAGTATTAGTCAATGTTCTTTATGCCTGGACCAAAGGGTAAAATATTAGATTGATTTTATTTGGCACATACAATATTTAATACATCTCATTCCTTTTCATTATCCAATTCATTAAATAAGAATAGTAGTTTTTAATATCTCATAATTTTTCAAACCAATTAATCTAAAAAGGGTTATCTTTAGAACTAATATTTGCATTTAGGAGTAGTTATTAGTTGTGTTAAACTTAAGACTTACATTTAGGAGTAGTTCCTAGATAAGACATCATTTTAATCAACATTCTAAACTAAGGACTAATTGTAGTATATTAGAATTTGGCTAAGGACCTCTTACCTAGCTTCCTTGTGGGATCGATGAACGGGAGTCCACTAGAGCCCTGTATTACTTGAGCGATACGTATACTTGCGTTTGAAATTGTGACATTACAATATCATTATAAATTTATAAATTTGGGTTCATAAATTCTTGCATAGTAAAAGTTGCATCAAGTTTTTGGCGTCGTTGCCGGGGATTTAAATCTTCTAGTAGTGGTGTCAAATTCTTGTATTTTTAAGAATATATAAAGTATCTGTCAGGCTTCCTACAGTTTAAATGAAATTATGGAACTCATTAAGTTGAATTTAGTAAATTTATTTGGACTAAATGAATCCAATAGAAAATAGTGGTTCCAAAATGAGGGAATCATAGGATCCTAATAGGTGTCGCTCAAATATGCCCCAAAACATTTAAAGAACTACAACCACAGGGAGATCCGATCTGACATTATAACTTGACATACTAGAAAACTTAAACCCATCACGGCCATGAGCTTGGAGCTAGCATAGTGGGCAGCACGCCATCTTCAACAGCAAAACACATTTACATCAGTAAAACCAATTTCCTTCTTTAATATTAAACAATAAAGTCATAGGAGTTTGGCGTAGTTTGCTTATGCAATGTAAACTCTCACCTTATCTTTAGGCCTTTGTATAGCTCTGCTATACAATATAAGCCCTAACTCGTCTTAGGATTCTGATGTTATTTTTTTGCCATGGCCTCCAGGATATTTGTGTGATAGTTTCACACAAATATAATCCCTAAGAAATAAAATTGGCAGGATGAAACACCTAAATAATTTCTCCTCAAAACTTAAGCTAAACAATAGGATAGACTGGGAAGTCACCGAGGTTCTCCTCCGGATCTATGACGTCCACTAGTTCTTCCTCCTTTGGAATCTACAATAAAATGTTCCAAATTTTAGCTATTCCCATTTCACACCTCTTTGTCTGATTTCGTTGAAAAGTGCTATCCTTTGAACTCCTTGAAGATAATATTCATGATTTTTATCGAGAGTTTTTTTAAGCGACTTCGGTCATTTAAGATGTAATTAACTATAGGGGCTTACCTTTATAGAAAGCTTTTTCGAACCTAGCCCAAAATAAACCCTATTCAATTCTTCATATAAAATAGGGAAAATTGTCGGCAAATAAAATAGTTTTACAGACCAAACAGATGTCATATATTTCTTAGTTTATTTGATCGAGCCTTATCCTCAAGTCTTGTATTTATCCTTCAAGATAAATACAGGGTTTCAGGTATAGTGCTCTTTCATTTAAACTGTAAAATGTATGAAGTCAGTTTGATTTCATATTTTTTTAAGGAAAACTTGTATATATATGTAAATTAAAATGTCCTTTTGAAGAAGACGATGAGATTTCAATTCCAGTGACTGACAGCTTCCAATGGGCAACACCTCCAACCAAAAATATTGTTGACATATCCCAAATTTTCAAGCTAAGGTGACAATTTTGGATTATTTTAATTATGTAAATCAAAATATCACTTGAAAAATTATGGGAATAATTTTAGTAAGTTTCCTAAGGTTAAAGAAGTCTAGGAAAAATAACATGATGTTTTGAATTACCTTGTGAATTTTTATATTTATCCAAACACAAATATCTTGTATTAATTTATGTAAATTAAATACTTGTCAAAAAGTGACAAAATGAATCCCACATTGTTCATAAAAATCATGTCTATTTACTGCAAAAATTTGAAGATTTTTTGGCTAAGTGTTGACCTCATTTTTTGTTGAGGTTTAGTTTTTCCTCTTTAGTAGCCTAGGGTCTAGCCATAGGACTTTTCCTGTTGACTATTCCTAGAAAACTATACATGGAACCATCACCATTAGAAATTCCAAACTCTTCTCCACTCAACTTGAAGTTTCACATATTTCTCTCAACCTCTAAATACTTAGTAGGAGGGGTCCCTGTGGGGGAAACTCAAGATGAGTCACCCTTAGGACTGCTGGACCTTAGGGTTGACCTTTGGCGTTGGTCTAGAGTTGAGGCACTCACTACACTCATCTACACTAACAATCACTCACAAACCTGAACTAAAATTTCTAGCCTAGGTCCCTTGATCTTTTGGGATACTCATGTAGATGGTCCCCTAAACCTACTAGCCCTAGGGCTATGGTTTAGCTAAGACCACTATGTAGAGGACCCAAAATGGGGTTTCCATCGGTCCATGGCTTATTGGTGATGTTTGGTACCTCAAATCTACCAAAATACCCATCTTGGCCTTTTACCCCTAAAACACGCCCAAATTACCAAAATACCCTTCCATAGCTCAAAATCCCAAAAATTCTATAAATTCCCAAAAAATCCCAATAAATCCCAAATATTCCCAATTTCATTTCTCTTAACTAACACATAACCCAATTTGGCCAATTTTACCATCTTTAACCAAAACTCCCAAATTGCCCTTTAAAGACCCAAATTTCCCCAAAGTCAACTCAAATGTCCACCAATTTGATCTCAATTGACCCCAATTACAATCCTAAAATCAAAATCACTTTTCATATGACCAAAATAAATAAAATCCAAGCTCAATTAGTCCATGATTTGAGCCCAATTTTGATTTGGGTCAAAACCCCAATTTTGACCATATGACCTAATCCACCAAATTGAACCCATAGCCTAGTCAATTGGCCTCAATTAATGTTGAAAAATTTTTATGATGTTCCTATACATCAAAATCAACTGTCAATTGACCTAGGTGAAGTTTTAAATCTATTTGATTTTGGCCTAAATCCAAAATGCCCAAATTTAGCCCTAAATTGGCTAAGTCCCCAAATTTCACCCAATTGACTGCCTTACCCTCAAAATTGGCATTCAATTCATGTTGAAAACTCTTCATGAAGTCCCTATTTACCATTTACAATAATCAATTTGGACTTAGCCCAAGGCTAACCCAAGCTAGACCCAAGCCTAGCCCAACATGACCAAATTGATTAAAGTTCAAAACTCCTTCAAATTAACCCTTCAATTGGACTCAAAACCACTTCCATCCTTCACCAAAATTGTTCCTTATTATCATATACACGAAATTCAACAATTCGTTGGACCAATTGACATGTTTAGCCTAACCCAAATGCAAGTTTTGGTCCTTTGCACCCACTTGGACCCATGCACCAAATGTGGCCTAACCACCCTAATGCCACCAAATTAACTCCACCACATCCATTAGCTAGACCAGTTCAAACACCATGAAATCACCTGAATCAAGCCATGGACCAAAGGTCCCCCAAATTAAGATATCTTATTTCCAAAAATGCACATGCTTAAGATAACTTTGCCAAATCCAAGCACATTTGCAATATATTGCTTTGATGGATTCCTCTGGGTTCCCTGAGCTCCTAGCCACCTCCCTATGGTCGGCCGGTCAGCCTAGTGACCAGAAATGCCAAAAATCAAGAGACACCCCTATGGCACCTCACCCAAATCAAACCTAAAGGCCAGCTCATTCAAATCAAATTGAAGAGCTCCTCTGCCCTCCACCTAAGCACCACAAAGCACCCAAACTTATGCCCTGAGAGCCACCCCATGGCCATTTTTATAAAATTTCACCTCCCACGACCATGGGAGGTGTGCTGAAATTTTTTAAGGGAGGCCTCTCCAAAATTCACACGGAGCTTCCCTAAGATCCCCTCAGTGCATTCCAATCATTTTCCCTCACCCATTCCCATTGTCGGAGCTCAATTTTGAGCTTGAAACCTTGCCGGAAACCAGGATAGAACCCAATACACCTCCACACTCCACCAAACTTCAATTTCTTGTGCCCACACCTTCACAAGAGTCAAAGAAGCCAAAGCCGCATCAAATCCCCCTTCCACAGAGCCTTTACCATAGCTCTAGACCAACACCTGAAATCGAGCTTGATCAAATTCATACCTAAACCTTACTCCAAGACCAGGGACTCAATCCCTAGCCTCCTTGGACCCCAACGAACGTGCCGAGCATCTCTGATCAAAGCCTCCCTTCTCAGAGCAAAGGTACAAAACTTCTCCTTCTCCTGAGCTTATTTTGATTCTCCAATTACTTAAGATTGATGTCATGGCATATTAGCCATATGGATGTGTTCGTCTCACTTAGACGAGTCCATAGGATCAAACCCAAAGTGATTTGGTTGAGTCTAGGCTGAGATCATAAGGTTTTAATGTGGACGGGCACGGGATCATTCTAACGCGGACGATGACAGGGAGCTGTTCGATCAAGCGTGTATCAAATAGATGAGGGAGATCAAGCCGGACATCACTTCGGGACATAAACAGCGTGACGAGTGAGCAAGCTATGTAGACGACAGCGTCCAACCAGAGCACGCCACGCATGCCTTCAGAGTCGTCATAGGTTGAGGTGGCACGTGTGGTTTAAATAGATAAATAGGGGCATTTTCTTTTTTATTTAATACCCAAAACTTCAATAATACATAACTTTGTGTAGAAACATCATAAAAAAAAAATAAAAATACCCACTTGCTCAGTGAACAGAAGAGAACAATGTGGAATAATTTTCAAGTCCATTTGATGCATAAAATATTTTTAATTAATTAAACACTATTTGG
>NEWO01000048.1:1899482-1916177 GCA_003013225.1 Phalaenopsis aphrodite
CGGCCGTCTCAGGGGCGATCACCTCGAACAATGGGTAAAAAAATATCCATGTTAGAGCGACAAAAAGTTGTTTACTCCTTCAAAGATGAAGCTGTACCTAAAATATTCAAATGTGTGATGAAGAAACCAGAATTTAAACTACCTGATCCAAAGAAACCTGAAGAGGTAGATAAGAAGAATGAACCAAATTATTGCCCATACCACCGGTTGCTTGGACACACTATAGACAAATGCTTCGTCTTTAAAGACTGGCTCGAGAAGAACCTCAAGGAAGAGAATATAACAATCCCAAAGGAGTATTTGAGTGAACCTGAAAAGGGTTCCATAAACATGATTTCAGTTGAGTCAATCTCCTCAATTGATCTATATGTCAGAATAGATGGATGGAGTACAACTTAGGATGAACTCAAGAAGGTCCTCAATTGGATACAGGATTCATCGAAACAAGCTTCTAAAAATACCGAAGAAGGATGGAATGAAGTATGGAGCAGATCATCCAAGAAGATACTAAACAACCTACAGTCTGCATCAAAACAAGCCTCTATTCAGAGTCTGCAGCATACCGATCCCAAGATGAAGATGTCACCAGAAAATTCGTCATCGTCAAGGAAAAAGAACAAGAAAAAGAAGAGTGTCACTGCTAAGATAGATAGCATGGGGGTAGGATTGGGGCTGCCTCTACTAGATTTGTTGTCTCGGATTTGACGAAGAAAATCCTCGAACCCTTAACTTTGTATGATTATCTTTTTGTCCCTCTGGGGTCTTATGAATATAATGGTTGTGATTTTGGCTAAGTTTTGACTATTTCTGGTAATAACGTGACTGATTATGACCAAGCTAATTGAGATCTCGATCCCCAAAATGATCCTCAAATTGTACTTGATTCCGATTAACTTGTTGTCAAGTCCAAAGAAGACATCAACGATATCGCTTACGACAACATCGATAACGAAGAGCCAACTCTCGAGCGTCATGGTGCACCGTTTGCCATCAACTTAGATCTTTCTGATAAAGAGGAAAAGACACGGGAATATTCAACAATGATATCTTAAGAAGAAGAAATCACATAAGTCAACTTAAGGAGCGGAAAGGTGGCTGCTGGACCTAGCAGAGCTCTGCTAGGGTTTCGGCTGTAATGGAGCTCCCTGGTGTTGCTGTGAAGATTGTTTTAGGAGCTGGCTGGATCTTGAAGAGGTTACTTTGGCTTGGTTTGAGTTTTCAGCACTGTTCTTTGTGGCCTTATTGGGGGTAGCTGAGGCTTTTTGCTGATTTAGTGAAGCTTTTACTGTTCCATTGGTTAGCTGAAACTGATAATCTCTTTACTCCTTTTAGCTGGAGTTTGTGGTTGGCTGGGGCCTATCTTTGCTATTTCTTTGTGTTCTCTATGACTTGTTGAGGAAGCTGAGGTTTGCTGTCTTTGTGAAGCACTTACTGTTGCTTTGGGTAGTTGAAGCTGCTAGTTTCCTCACTTCTCTTTAGCCGGTGTTTGTGTTTGGCCTGGAGTCTATCTCTGCTGTCTCTTTCTGTGGTTGGGATAAGAACCTGCCTTGCCTTTCTCTGATTTGGGGGTACTGGTCTGGTGAACCATGACCACCCTTATTGATATGGAAACTAATTTGCAATGGAACAAAGCCACCTATGCTGGGGTGGTTGGAAATCCCTGCTCCCCTTTTTTGGATCCTGATTGACTAGTCTTCCCTCAGGAGTTTCATAACACTGCAGCTGGGAGAGGTTCTACCTCTTACATTCACCCTGTGAGTTCTAAAGATGGGGAACCAGATGTTATTTTCTCTGAAAAAGAGATTGCTGATCTAAACTTGGAGGTTCAATTCATTCTAATTGGTAAATTTAGTTTGGGCCATCTAAAGATGGAACTTGTAAGAAAATATTTTGAATCCTTGAAAATTTCAGAGTGGAAGCTAGGTCTGCTGGATGGTAGGCATCTCCTAATTCAGCTGATTAAAGAAGAGGACTATGCCAGAATATTTGCAAAGCAATCCATCATCATAGCTGGAACAGAAATGAAAATTTTAAAATGGTCACCTGATTATGATCCATGACAAGGACCTCCCACAGTGCATATATGGTTTAAGCTACTTAAACTGCCTTTGCATCTATTTAAATTGAATGCATTGTTTAATATTGGGTACACCTTTGAAGGTTGATGCTGCTACTTTCAATAAGGCTAGACTAGCCAGTGCAAGAATTTTAGTGGAAAGGGATGTTACTCTTCCTGATGTCAAGAGAATTTGGATTGGGGACACTCAGAGGGAGTTTTGGCAAGAAGTAATCATGGAGCAGAGACCACATTATTGCCAACATTGCAAAATGTTTGGACATAATAGGGAGAGATGTTATAGGTTGAAACCCCCTTATAGAAGGGTTTACAAACAACCTCAGCAGGAGTTGGAGGATGTCAATATCAATCTCTAGGCAGTTGGAAATATAGAAGTGCAAAAGAAGACCTTGATTTCTGAAGGGACTGATGAGTCTCTCACCCAAAAGGATTCACCCTGTGTGGCAGGGACAGTTAGAAAGGGTAAAAAAGTTGCTGGCCAGATATCTACAAAGGATAAGAAATTGGAGATCCAACCAGAGGCTGAGTCAGTGACGGAGGAGATACTTGCCTCCCCATCTCCCAGAAATGTGAAGAACCAAGTGGTGGATTTAGTGGTGGAATCCCCTAGTCAGAAATCGGTAGAAGCTATGAACAAAGAGCTGGAGTCAGATTGGTAAATTGAGAAAGCTAAGAAGAAAAAGAATTATAAATCAGAAGGACAATATCTTGGAAAAGGAAAGGAGCTTCAGAGTTTGGAGGTTCATATCAATTAGATAAAAATGGGTTCTAACAAAACAAGAGGGAGGACTAGGTCCAGGTCCCAACCTTACTCTTCTCCCTCCTCCCCATGATTAATCAGTTGTGCTGGAACATTAGGGGGATTGCCCACCCCTTATCCTTAAAAAGACTCAAATGTCTAAATAAAAAGCATAAACTTTGGTGCATAGCCATTTTGGAACCCATGGTTCATCTCAACACTTTGAAAATTGCAAAATTCTTCCCTAGATTCAATCTGTTCACTAATATAAGCTACAAAATTTGGGTTTTTTGTAGGAAAGAAATGAAGTGCTCTATCTTACTTAACTATGCCCAAATCTTACATATGAATCTCAGCTTTATGGACATGGAAGTTTTTGCTTCTTTTGTTTATGCTGGCAGTTCTAAAGCAGCTAAAATTGATCTGTGGGAATCCTTGCAGCTCATGCAAGGTTTAATTGACAAGGCCTGACTGGTGGGAGGAGACTTCAATTTCATTTGCTCTCCTGTTGAGAGGAAGGGAGGCAGACCTCCCAACCCCATCAATATATCATTCTTCAATGATAATATCCAAAAAACTGGGTTATTTGATCTGGGGTTTAGTGGTCCTACCTTTACTTGGATAAGGAAGGACTTGTGGGTAGGTTTGGATAGAGTTTTTGCCAATGACAATTGGATCCAAAAGTTCTTGCAGACATCTGTTACCCTCCTAAGCCTAGCTGGATCAGACCATAGGCCTTTATTGATCGCTATAGGGAATAAGGTAACTAACCAGAAAAGCTCTTTCAGATATCTGAATGTGTGGTCTCAACACTTAAATTTCTTGAATATTATTAAAGAACATTGGAAGAAGGACCTTCACCCTGACCCCTTCATCAACCTTTGGATTAATCAGAAGAAGGTAGCCAAAGCTCTTAATCAGTGGAGCTGTAACACTTTTGGAGACATCCTTCTGATTATAGATAAGGCTGAAAAGGAGGTAACTGAGCTGGAGGAGGAGCATATCAAAGAGAGGATTGATGAGGCTACTCTTCTTGAGGCAAATGAGAGACTCTTAAATGATATTCAGTGGAAGGATCATTTCCTTCAACAAAAGGCAGTAAAAACCAAATTTGCTGAAGGAGATAGGAAAACTAAATTTTACCAAGCTTGCATTAAGTACCAAAGGAAATGTAACACCATACACTCTATCAAGGACCAGAATGGTATTGGCTCAGGAAGGAAGAGGAAATTACTAAAAGTGCTGTGTAGTATTGTCATAGCCTAATGAATGGGACCATCAGTGATAGAGTGCAAATTGACAGCAATGTGTTTACTGAAAGCAAGATGTTCACTGCTAATCTGCATTTAAATGATCTTCCTGATGAGGAGGAGATTAAAACTACTTTGAATTCTATTGATAGTTCTAAATCTTCTGGACCTGATGGGTTTACTTCAGACTTCTACAAGAAAGCTTGGGAAGTTATCAAGGAGTAGGTGATCAAAGCTATCCAACATTTTTTCAAAGGAAACTCACTCCCTAACTATTTTAGTGCTTCTACTATTGTTTTCATCCCAAAAACCTCTGTCAAGGACAGCTGGAAGTAGTGCAGAACTCTGAGTCTAAAAAATGTTATAAGCAAGATCATAAGTAAAATCATTGTCCACAGGCTTCAGCCTGTTTTACCCAACTTGTCACCATTAACCAAGCTGCCTTTGTGAAAGGCAGAAGTATTGGGGATAAAATCCTCTTGGCTCAAGAACTTCTACAGGATTTGGAGAAACCTTGCAGGGGGGAAATGCCATTTTTAAGCTTGATCTAATGAAGGGTTATGACATGGTAAACTGGGATTTCATCATTGAATGCTTGGAGGCTAGGGGTTTTTCCAGGGAGTGCTGCAAGATGATTAAAAGATGGCTTGAGGATAACATAAACTCAGTTTTTATAAATGGTAAAGCCCATGGTTTCTTCAAAGCTACCAGAGGGCTTAAACAAGGGGACCCATTATCCCCCACCATTTTTATACTGGTGTTGGACTACTTCTCTAGATTGATGGACTGCAAGGATAATAGGAAAAGCTTCAACTCTTATCACAATAGAGCTAAGATGGACATCAACCATCTGATCTATACTGATGACATCCTGTTGTTCACTAGGGCTTCTAAGTCTGCTACCAAGTTCATTATGGAGTGTCTTCAACATTTCCAACAGGTGTCTGGTCTAAAGGTAAACAAGGACAAATGTGAGATTCTGATCAGCTAAAGAGCCTCTCTACCAATCAAGCAATGGATGCATTCTTACACAGTTTCTCTAGCTTGAGTCTCCCCTTCAAATATTTGGGGATTCATCTAACTAGAGGAAGAATAAAATTGATCCAATTTGATGAGGTTATTGAAAAGATAACCTCTACTCTTCAGGGGTGGTCTAACTCCTTTTTGTCAAATGGTGGCAGGATCACCCTACTTAAGAGAATTCTTACCTCTATCCCTTTGTATGTCCTCCAAGTGGCTATAATGAAAAAAAGTACCTCTTTGATGTTGGATAGAACATTCAATAGATTTTTGTGGGCTGGGAGCAGGAAAAAATTTGCTTGGGCTAGTTGGCAAAAAGTGGCTAAACCATGAGAGGCTGGTGGTTTGGGATTTAAAGGTTTGCACTAGATGCAACACATTAGCCTATGTAAGCTTTAGATTAAATTCAGACAAAATGAAAGCTTATGGGTCCATTTCATGCAGGCCAAATACTGTAAATTTGTTCACCCTGAGGAGGTCACTAGGAAGGTGAGAGACTCTAGAATTTGGGTCCAGATGCTTAAGGCCAGAGAAGGCATTGAAAAGCTGCTAAGATGGGAATTGGGATAAGGGGAAATTAATTTATGGAAAGACAACTGGTGTCCTAATGATTATTTGGAACCTTTGCAGGATGAAAGGGAGGGAAATTTATTGGTCAAGGACTGCTGGGTTGGCAATGTATGGTCTGAGGACTTCTTGAGGAGTTTACTGAAGGAACAGTCTGTCAGCTACATTTCTACTATCCAATTTGACAGAAAAAACAATGATCAACTTAATTTGATGAACAGGACCAGAGCTAGTATCTCAAAAGATTTTCAGAACTGAGAAACACATTTAGTTCTATGAAGGAGTGTTTCGTTCATAGAATTGGGTGCAAATAAACATGGAAATATATATATATATTACTGGGCGATAAATTGGAGATTTTAGTGTGACAGACTAAAATCCCCAATTTGATCTTAGTGTCTAAGAACTAAAGCAAGAGTTGGCCTTCAGAGGAAGTGAAGTGGGAGCTCTAGAGTGAGAGCTAGTATCCTTCCTACCTAACCATGAATTTAGAGCTTAAACCTGAGATTAGCCAATGATTCTCTATAACACTTGACTAAGGGTAGAGAATTAAAATTTCCCCTATTTGGCACAATGCAAATTCAAACGATTTATCTCTCATAATTAACTAAGAACTCATTGTAGTGGGAAAGATGCTTTGTACTTGTAGTTTAACTTTAATTTATAGTCTTGCTAGTAGTTGCTAATTTAATTATGATTGTACCTTAAATATTTAAAATTAGTTTAGTAGATTTTTTTGATTTCTATGGAATTCCTAATTTAGATTACCATATGAAATTTAAACCATTCTTGTGGGATCGATATTTGAGGCTTAAACAAAAAGTCTTGTATTACTTGAGAACGATATGTATACTTGCATAGAAATGCAACATAAATTGCTTTACATCCTTATTCATAAATAACAAACTAAATTTTTGGAATTGCTGCAAAGCATAATCAACTTTATTAATTTTAGATATCAATAATTTTTTGGATCAACCAACTGAAGATCCTAATTTACACCTTGCTAGTTTTCTAGAATTGTGTGCTACATTTAAATATAATGAAGTGTCAAATGATACCGTCAGACTTGCACTTTTTCCATTATCAGTAAGGAAAATAGCTAAGATGTGGTTAAACTCATTAGCACCTGGATCTATTAGAAATTGGGGAGATTTATCACAGAAATTTTTTCTAAATATTTCATACCTTCAAAACCTGCTAAGCTTAGAAATGATATTACATATTTTTGTCAGTTTAAAGGGGAATCAATTTATGAAGCTTGAGAAAGATTTAAATATCTCCTCAGAAAGTGTCCACTCTATGTGTTGCTAGATTGGTTAATAATTCAAACTTTTTAGAATGGATTGGTTAGATCTCTTAGATCAATAACAGACGCTGCTGCTAGTGGATCATTAATGTCAAAACCATTTGATGAAGTATATTCTTTAAATGTAGATATGGCTACTAATAATTATCAATGGCCCTCTGAAAGGGTAAATCCAAAAAGGGTGGCCAGTATTCATTATTCTGATGCAATATCTATGTTACCCGAACAAATAGCTGCTATATCGAAGAAGATAGATCAATTTGAAATGAATTATTCTCAAACTTCACCTGTGCTTGAAGAAAACTCATTGGGACAAATGATAGAATCTCAATCTTCTTATGAGACATTAAATGCAATAAATAATCATTCTAATAACCCTTATGTTAATTATTATAATCCCGATTGGAAGAATGATCCAAATTTTAGTTGGAGTAATAATAATTCTAATGATGTAAATCTGTAATGGGGAAACAACACTGTGAACCCATTGAGAAACTCCAACAATCAAGGAAATCCAACTTATAAACTTTATTACCCTTCAGGACAAAATAATTTGCAGAGTAAGGAGAAAAAGTTGTCAATGAAAGAATTGATATTGCAAATGGGGAGTCAATTACAATTTCAAGAAGCTGCATTTAGAAACATGGAAAATCAATTGGGATGTATTGCTACCGCACTTAGCAATAAACCTCCAGCAAAATTGCCTAGTAATGTTGAATTAAATCCTAAAGATCAGAACAAACAACAAATTAATGTTATTTAACTGAGAAGTGGAAAAGAATTAGAATACATAGTTAAAAAAGATATGAAAGTTGAAGTTGAAAAAGATGAGGTGGAAAATGAAAAATCTAATGAAGATTTTTACTTTGAGTCAAAATGTCCTATTGAACCAATGAAAATTACAGTAGAAAGACCACCACCTCCATTTCTTCAAATATTGAAGCACAATAATAGAGATAGACAAGTTTCAAAATTTTTAAAAATATTGAGGAAATTAATGATAAAAATTTCATTTGTTCAAGCTTTGGAAAAAATGTCAAGCTATGAGAAGTTCATAAAGGGAAAAATTAATAAAAAAGGAAAGTTTGTAGATAACGAGACTGTTGCACTTAGCAAAGAGTGTAGCGCTATACTTCAGAAAAAGATTCCTAAAAAGCTCAAAGATTCTACAAGTTTTACAATTTTTTGTGCTATTTGAGAAAGATTTTTTTGGAAAAGCTTTATGTGATTTAGGAGCCCATATTGATCTTATGTTGTTATCAATATTCAGAAGGTTCAACTTAGGAGATATTTCACCTATGACTGTAACTCTTCAATTAGTTGATCGTTTGATTACTTATCCTAAAGGAGTTATAGAAGATGTTTTGGTAAAAGTTGATAAATTTATCTTTCTTATTGACTTTATTGCATTGGATATGTAGGAAGATAAAGAAATTCCTATCATTTTTGGAAAATCATTCCTAACCACTGGAAGAGCTTTGATAGATGTGCATAAAGGAGATCTAACAATGAGAGTTAGTGATCAAGAGGATACATTTAATATTAAAAAATCAATGAGATACATTGCAAAAGAGCAACAGATTGAATGCTTCATAATAGATATTAATGAATATCTAAGCCATGAATATTTCAAAAAGACATTTGAAAGAGAATTTGAAAAGAAATATATGGAATATCAAAATGAAGATAAAATTTAAGATAAATATATGGAAGTGTGTAAAGAAGATTTGGAATATGTTCATGAAAATTTGAAATGTTAGATCCTATAGAAAGTAATAAGAATTTAATTTCATCTATTGAGAAACCTCCTCAACTAGAACTGAAAACACTTCCTACACATTTGAAGTATGCATTCTTAGAAGAGTTATCTACATTATCTGTTATAGTATCCTTAGAATTAACTGATGAGCAAGAACAATAGTTGTTGCAAACTTTGAGAAGATTTAAAAAGCCATTAAATGGACATTAATTGATATTAAAGAAATCAGTCCTTCAACTTGTATACATAGAATTTTATTGGAAGATCAACATGAACCAAGAGACAATCCTAAAATAAGATTAAATCCTATGATGAAATAAGTTGTTAATAAAGAAATTTAAAATGTTAAGATGTGCTTGGGTAATTCCAATTCACTGTGCTCCAAAGAAAGGAGTGATTGTTGTGTCAAATGAGAATAATGAAAATACCAACAAGAATGGAAAGCAAGAAAAATAAGTTTAAGGTGTACCTACAGAGTCCTAGGTCTTAACTTAATAGGTTCCTATTTATTTGTTTAAAGGATGATTTTCTCGAGCAAAGGCATAATAGGTTTAGTTGTCCTCCATAAGATCCAAAAGATCGTAAAAGTGTTCGGGGCGTAACCCTAAATAGCTTTTAAAAACTTTTGAACTATTTCAAGTTCATTTGAACTTATTATAATTTTCAATTAATCATTCAAATTTAGGTTTAGTTTCAATGAATTAATACACCCCATGATCAGTGAACATTAATATTTCAATTATCTCAAGAGTGGGGTACTTCAAATATTCACTTGATTTTTACTTAAGAGTTATGTGAACAGGTACTTTTAGGGCAAACTCAAATCATTAATGACCATGTACCCACAACTAAAGTTTGGCTTGTAGTGTTTAAGGGTATTCATCATATTTCTCTTTTCTAAATCTCAATAAACAAGTTTAAATATAAAGCCTAGCTCACCACCAAGCCCCTAAATTTAATTTGCAGGACTAATTTGTAATAGTCAAAATGTTTAAATGAAATGAAATTCAATCTTCATTAAAATCATGCTTATCACCAACTAGGTGCTTGAAATAAGTGAATTATTATCTTCTTAGCATAAGCCCACTAACTTAGTATCACCCAATTGAATTGACTTCCAAGTCAAAAAAATCAAAATTATAATTTTACCCTTATCATGAAAAGGTGACAAGCTGGTTTCTACCACTTAACCCATGATGTTTCAAACATTCAAAATAGTTTATTATGGTTAAAATTACCCATTTACCCCCTTGGTTAACCTAAAATTTAATTAGGGTATCAAAATCTCAAAATTACTCTTTTGCTTCTAGCTCTCTCCACTTCATAACTCATTAAATATAACTCAAATGTCATTGAAATTTTAATAGTTAAATATTAGAGGAGAAATAATGATTTTTCCGATTTTTATTTAATTTATTTAATTATTTTAGCTCAAAATCAGAATTTTTAAGATTAATTTATTTAAACAAATCATTTTATGTTCATGGAAAAATTATTGGAGGTTCACCTAGATCAGAGGACCAATTGGACAAAATATCATGATATTTTAAATTGTATTTTAATTATTCTAATTCTTTATTAATTTTAGTGATTAATGAATTAGAAAATATATTTTAATTTCAAAATCACTTTTTAATTTTTTATTAATTCTCTCCAAGTTTAGAGAACTCATTGAAATGAACTTTTCATTTTTTACAAATTTTATTTTATTTATTATAATGACTTTAATGAAAAATTAAGAAAAATGCATTTTTAGTATTTAAAAATATTTAACTAAATGAAGACAATTAAGAAAGTATTTTAGAGAGTCCCAAATCAGGGAACAATTAGAAACAATCTGGTACATTTTCATATTTTTCATTTTTTTTTATTTTTATTTGTTTTTAATTTAAAAAGTTGCTCAAAAACAAACTATTTATTTTGAAATAAATTTTATTTTTTCTAGGCGCCTCTAATCATAAGAAACCAGAAAACCACTTTTAATAATTTTTCTAATTATAGTTTTTCTTACTATAATTATCTTACTGAAAAAAGTCTTTTTATTTGAAAAATAGGCTTTAGTGATCAACTTAACTCAAATAGGTTTAAAATTTTTTAGAGTGAGTTAAATTAATTATTATTTATAGTGTGGAATCATTTTACTTAATTTTTTAATAATATTGAATTTATTGAATTTTTTAAGAGTTTAAGTGATCCAATTAGCTAGAAAATTTTGCACAATCATTAAAATATATTTTATATTTTTCCTAAAGTCGTTTGACCACAGGGAACCTACCAAGACAATCATCATTTTTTTAATTAATATTTTAATTTATATAAATAATTTATTCAAAAATGGTAGAATACACTTGAAAATTAGGGATTGAGAGCTAGAGGTGTCCTCTAAACTTAGCAAAATCATGAGACATCCTCACTATCATGAGGAATTAACCCCCAAAGTTTTAGGTGATGGTAGTTAATATTTATTTAGTTAAAATTAAAATAGTCTCATGAGCATTTAAATAATTAAAACCATTTCAAAAAATTTTATTTTTAATTCACATCATTCTCCTCTGTTTACTGAGCAAAAGGGTATTTTTTTCTTATTTCTATAATTTTTCTATACCATGTTATGCATTTATGAAGTTTTAGTATTTAAAATAAATAAAAAATAACATATTTTCCTACTTATCCACGTCAACCTATGGCGCTCCAAACTTTCCACGTGTCGTCGTGTTAATGGATGTCGCGATCTGACTGAACACTGACTTGGCTCTCGTTTTATTTTTGATCTCCAACAACATTAGCGCCTTCAATTTGATACACGAGCAATTCGACGGTCCGTGACCATTGTCTTCATTTGGTGTAACCCGAGAGTCATTCACCTTCTAGGCTTAAGATCTCTCACTACACTCAATCAAATTGTATGGGGTTTGTTTTTATATGTTCATCTAGTCTAGACAAACCTTTCTGTATGGTTCAGGCTCATGATATTAAAGTTTTCTTCACAAAATCCCAAACCAAACTCGATTTATGGGACAATGGAGTCTACCTGAGTCTGAGAGGGAAAGCCTCAATTAGATTCCTGGAGAAGCTTTAGGACTTGACGAACTTGTTGAAAGTGTCACTCTGCTCTTGTGAAGGGTCTATGTAAGGACTCCTCCTACAGGTGGAGAGGTTGAGGTGAAAGTCAGGTAAAGAGGGCCGACGGGATGCGACTTTCAGTGGAAAGTTTCCTCTTTTGGTCAGGGGAAAGTGAGGAGAAAGTCAATTTGGAGTTTGGTGGAGTCTTAAGGAGTGTCATATTTCGGACCTAATCTTTCGTTGATGAAATTAACCTCAGGAAGTGGGGGCACTGGCTGGGAAATGGCTGGAATGAGCTCAGAATATCTTGGAAAAGTTCTGGGAATAATTTGACAGAGCCTCCCCAAGTTATTGGATCTATTTTATTGAGCTATGAGAGGTGGCTCTAAAAGCCATGGATAAGGGGCGGAGCTTAGGCTGTGATTGGCTGGTGCCAATAAGCTCTGGGTGAGGGCTAAGTGAAACACACTCCTAATCAGAGATTGACACAGAGGATGACTTCAATTTTGAGTCCATTATCTCAGGTTTGAGCTCTTTGGGTACTACGCCGGCCAGCAAGGACCTCAGGGGACCATGGGGGAGGTTTAAATGTGATTACCTTGGGGGCTTGATGGCTGATTGCATGGGGTGGTGGGTTTAGTGAAATTAAGGAGTAGGATCCCATGATTTGGGGAACCATTGGTCCATGAACAAGGTTTGGGTCATTAGTTTATTTGATTAGTATTTTAAGAGGTTTATGCATGGTTGGTATGGTTAAGTAATGGTTGAGTCAAGTAGGTTATGTTAATTAGGGACATGATTTTAAATTTAGGGTTTTAGGTTAAAGGTTGGGTTTATGCTTGACTAGGGTTATGGTTTAGGTCAAGTGACTGGTCAAATTGGTTTGGACATTTGTCATGAGGAGTTTCAAAAAGGAATTGGGTGATTTTGCATTGATCGGGATGTTTAATTTAGTAGAGATTGGATCATTGTTAATTTTTGTTAATTTTTGTAATTTTTGCAATTTTGGGATATTTTGGGAATTTTGAAAAATTTTGAATGTTTTGGACAATTTGGGTTTTAGATATTTTTTGGAAAAAAATTGGGTAATTTAGGTAATTTTTGAAATTTTAGGGTTTCAAGGGTAATTCGGTAATTTTCAGAAAGTTTGGGGGCAAAAGGATAAATTGGGTATTTTGGTAGGAAGAAAACAATTAAGAATGTTAATCATAATATTACCACTTTTTGAAACACGAGAGCAAGAGAGCTCCCACTATGGATTCTCCATGTGTTGGTCTTAGCCAAACCCTAGCCTAGCACTAAGGGCTTAAAGAACCATCCACATGAGTTTTCAAAAGAGTGAGCGATCAAACTAAGCATGCTTGGTTAAGGGTTTAGGTCATAAGTGAAGGTGATGGGTATCAAGTATATGTGGAAGACTGACCAAGGCCACACCACCCAAGGCTACCTAAGGCCAAGCAACCCTATGGGGACTCTTCTTGAGCTTCCCTATATTGGCTCCACCTAGTAAGTGCTATAGGTTAGAACCAACATGTGGAACTTTAAGATGAGCAAAGATAAGTTTTTAGAACTTTTAATGGTTAGGGTTCCATGAATAGTTTTTTAGGATAGTGAAGAGGAAAGTCCTATGACTAGATCTTAAGCTTCTAAGGAAGAGATTAGACCTCAACCAAAAGTGAGGTCAATAGAATACTAACTACTTTCTTATGGTTTACCCTTTTATAAGGCCATTGAAAAATTGTTCATAGTCATTTCTTCAATTAATGCATAAGCTTCATCAAATGATTTTGACATTAATGAACCTCTAGAAGCAACATGAATAATAAATTTAAGGGATCCTACTAACCAATTATAAAATGTTTAAATAATTAACTAGTCTCGTAAGGCATGATGCAAACACTTTCTAAAAATTTCTTTAAATCATTCCCTAGCTTCATATATTAACTAGCCTTCATACTGAGTAAAAGAAATAATATCATTTTTAAGCTTAGTACTTTTGTAAACTGAAAATTTCTTAGCCAAAAATGTTTGTGCTAACTCCCCCCAAGTTTTAATAGATCTGGATGCTAATGAATTTACCAAGATCTTAGGTTTATCCCTTGAGAAAAAAAGAAAAAAATCTAAGTTTAATAGCGTCATTTGACATGCCAAAATAATTAAATGTAGAACATAGTTCTTAACAACTTGCTAAGTGTATGTTTCGATCCTCAGATCGTGTTCCTTCAAACTAATTATTTTGTACTATTTATATAATGACATATTTAAGATCAAATGAGTTAGTCATTAAAACAGGGGTTTGTATGCTTAAGTGAATGTCATCTTTCGTAGGGTTTGCATAATCTCTTAAAGGTCTTAGTAAAACATGATGTTCAGTTTCAACAGTTTGGTTATTAAAGTTATTTTGCGATGTGTTTGCCATTTCTTGATAATTATGATGTTCTTTTTGTTTTCATATTTTTCTAATGATTCGTTCGAACTCAAAATCGTAGGGAACTAAATCTTTAGATCTTGCACTATGTATGAAGATTTAATAGTTCATAAAATAAAAGTAAAACAAAACACTTAAAAATGAAAAAATATTTGATTTTTAAATTTTCATTTTTTTTATGGTTCCTAATTTTTTCAAATTTGTTTGTGTCTTGTTATCTTTAGAAAATAAAAATAATGATAAAAGAAAACTAAAATACAATTCTCTTAAAATTTATTTATAGTTAAATAAAAATTTCTAAGTCAAAAAATTTTGTTTGTCCCAGGCAAGGGCGCCAAAAGCTTGGCTCGACCATCAATTATGCATTTATTTTATGTTTTGCATGGTGACTGTAAACTTTACCCAATTTATATTCACGGGCTAGTTTGAAAATAAAATATATAATGAAATTGATTAATGACTTACACACTATGGGAACTACACAAGTATACATATCGTTTCAAGTAATATAAAATTTTCTTTAAAACCCCAATATCAAACCTAGTGGGAAGAAGGAATTTATATGCTAACATAGAAATATTTCTACTCAAAATCTAAACTAAATTAGTAGAGAATAATATCAAGCAATTTATAACAGGGTATAAACTAAAGTTTGCTACTTCTAAATTAAAACTAAAAGTCATTTCAAAGTTTTAAAGTGCATTAAGAAGTACAATTACAATAAAAAGCCTTTCCCCATGCAAAGAGATTGTAATCTGTGTAGGAATCAATGCTTAAAGATGAAAATAAGGTATTGTGATAAATCAAAGCATACCTATTCTTTATCCTCTCTCGAGTGCATAAAGTATATTGGCTAGTATTAAGTTAAGTTCTCGAGTGTATGGTAGTTTAGAGTAGATTCTAGCCTCTCACTTCTAGATTGCCTATTGTGCCCTTCTATAAGATCTACCAAGGACTCAAGTTCTCAATAAAGTCTAAATTAATAAAGTAACTAGCATGTCACTTTAAAATCATTAAGTCTACGCCTATCAAAACTTATCTCCTTATCTATTTGCACTTTGTCTTGGACGTGGCATCCCCTGCATCCAAAGTTTAGTGTGGCACTCACTATTTGGTGAAATCATAGCTCTCTCAGGTTATTACGATTTGCAGTAGATTTTAACCCCACAAATGACAAGTTTGCAAAGTAAATGAAGATCTGATGAAAAAAGAATTACAAATTTTTTGAATAAAAAAAACCTTAAAAACATTCTAATTCCTCAGATGATTACTTCTTATGGTAATGATAAAGAAAAGAAAACTACTCAGAAAATATGGGGATAACAAAACAAAACATTATATATATATAAACAAAGTTTACAAGACATATCTTAAATACAAGTACAAATAGTTATCTCAAACTTTTCACCAAGCAATCCTCTAATGCTTTTTGACTGAACTTGACTCCACAAAACTCTACAAACACTCGCAATAACCAAACTCGCACTGTGGTGGCCGCCCACCCTATTGGTAGTCTACTCTACCCAGAAACAACTTTTTCTCTTTTTCTCCTCGTATGGATATCTAGAATTTTCTTATGTATTTATGGCTCTAAAAATAACCAAGAGTCACTTAAGGAACCTTTTAAAAATTTGTCCAAAGTTAATTTATCTTGGCTTAACCTTTTATGGCGCCTAGGTGCCCAACCGTCGCGCCTAGGCGCTAGCCATCCAAACTCTGTGTCGCCTAGGGGCCATGTCATGTTTTTTTTGTCCTTTGACTTTATTTGACCCATTTTTGCTCCATTTTTACTTCTTTTGATCTTAAATTCTTTTTCTTGTACCTGAAATAAAAAACAATACAAAATCTTTTTCAATAAAGCGCAATATCCTTAAAAATGAGCATGAAATACAAATATAAAAATAGGTAATTTGGAGGTGTCACTGCTTTTGTAGTACTCTCCCTATCCCTTGCACTAGAGAAGAAGAACTTTCCACACCAAGAAAAACCCACTATATAACCCTCTAACATTATATCCTCTGTCCCTAATGTACTGCTGTTTACTGACTCTTTACCTTACTTTCCACAACACTGCAGCATCCCAACACAAACCCTCACACGATCCACACGACCAGATTCCCAAATTGCAACAATTACTAAATGTAGTTTCAAGTTCATATACTCTAAGAGGCTGGAGTCTAGGCATCAAGCTCACTATACGCTCGGGAATGAACGGTGCCTAAGCTCCCAAGTGATTCGACGCCTGGGCACCAGTGATAGGGCGCCTAAGTGCCAGAAGGTTAGCACCTAAGGTTATGTGCTAACCTCTTGGGTTGGTAAGGTATAGATTGACACCTAGGCATAAGCACCACTTTGTTGATATCTGCAGCAAGTGTTTTGTTGGTTTCCCAACTTCATTCTTGTTGTATCTGCAAGATAAATAGAAGAAAGCTTTTTTTAAATTGCAATTTCATCCATAAAATTGTGTGGATCGTCAAGAAATA
>NEWO01000048.1:1944670-1959983 GCA_003013225.1 Phalaenopsis aphrodite
TGGTATTGTCTCAGTCAACAATTGGAAAGAATCATATGAGGTTGTATGAATGAGAATGTAGTTCATATGATTGAGTGCAAATAAATAGGGAAATATTCATTGATAGGTGTAGAGTTAGAGGACTTTAAAGTGACAGGTTAAAGCCCCCAACTTAGTTTACAAGGAGCTTGGAACTAGCATGGTGGGCAGCACGACCATCTTCAACAGCAAAATATGTTTTCCCCAGCTAGACCAACTTCCTTCTTTATAATTAAACAACAAATTCATAGGATTTCGAGATTGTTTGTTTATACAACATAAAACCTCACCTCATCTTTAGGCCTTTGTACAGCTCTGTTGTACAATATAAGCTCTAACTTGTCTCAGAATTCTGAGGTTGTCGTTCATCATGACCTAAATCCTCACATCTTCCAAGATATTTATGTGATCGTTCACACAAATGTAAGCCCTAAACAAATAAAATTTGCAGGATGAAACGCCTAAATATTTCTCCTCAAAACTAAAACTAAACCATAGGATAACTTGGGAAGTCACTGAAGTTTTCCTCTGGATCCATGGCATCCGCTAGTTCTTCCTCCTTTGGATTCCAAAAAAAAAAATGCTCCAAACTTGAGTCAATCCCATTTCACACCTCTTTGTCTGATATCATTGAAAAATCCTGTCCTTTTGAACTCTTTGAAGATAATATTTCTTGATTGTTATCGAGAGTTTTCTTAGGTGACTTTGGTTATCTAAGATGTAATTAACTATATAGGCTTGCCCTTAGAAGAAGCTTGTCCAAACCTAGCTTAATATAAACTTTATTTAATCCTTTAAATTAAATAGGGGAAATTGTCGGCAAATAAAACAGTTTCACAGACTAAACAAAAATAATATATTTCTTTGTTTATTTGATAGAGTCTCATCCTCAAATCTTGTGTTTATCTTTCGGGATAGATACAGAGTTTGAGGTACAACGCCCTTTCTTTCAAAGTTTGATTTTATATTTTTCTAAACTTAAATATATATGTAAATTAGAATGTCCTTCTGAAGCGGACGACGAGATTTTGATTCCAATGACCGACAGCTTCTTATGGGCAACTCCTCAATCAAAATATTGTCGACAGTGTCTTATAGGCTGTCATATATGCCCATAATGCAGTATCTAATCTAGTTGACCAATCCATTTTACTAGGTAACACTCTTTTCCAAAATTCTCTTAATTTCATGATTAGAAACTACTGCTAAACCACTAGTCTTTAGATGATAAGCAGTTGTAATTTTATGCATTATTTTATATATTTCCACCAATCTTGCAACTGTTGCTTTTTTAAAATGTGATCCTCCATCGATAATGATTAATCTTGGCATTCCATATCTTATAAAAATATTTTTAATTGAAGATTTTGAAACATTCCAAACATCACATCAAGGTAAAGCAATTGCTTTAATACAGTTTAAAATGTAATCCACTGCAATCAATATGTATAGATTTTTGAATGAGAGTATAAATGGTTCCATAAAAACCAATCCCCATGCATCAAAAATTTCAATTTCCAAATTAAAATTTATAGGTATTTCTTTTCTTCTTGAAATGTTACCTACTCTCTGACACTGATCACATGTTTTAATATGTATATTAACATCTTTAAATAGAGTAGGCCAATAAAATCCAGATTATAAAATTTTATGAACAGTTCTATCAATTCCAAAATGTCCTCCAAATTCAGATTCATGGAATTTTTGAATAATCTCTTGAATTTCTTTATAAGGCACACATCGTCTCATCATTAATTCTTTACATTGCTTATATAAATAAGAATCATCCTAAAAATATGATTTTGCATCATGAATGAATTTCTTTTCTTATTGTTTTGTTAATTCATATAGTAAAATACCACTAACAATATAATTTACAATATCAGCATACCAAGATATTTCCCATCCTTTTATAACATAAAGCCGTTCATCAGGAAAAGTTTTATTAATCACTTTTTTTATATCTAGTATTTCTTCTCATTCTAGCCTTGCTAGATGATCAACAATTTGATTATTAATCCCTTTCCTATCAACAAGTACAAAATCAAACTCTTTCACCATAAGTACCGATCTAATTAATCTTGGTTTAACATCCTTCTTTTGCATCAAATATTTAATAGTTGAATGGTCAGTTTGCACAACACATTTAGCTCCAATCAGATATGATCTAAAATTATCAAAAGCATACACAACAGCTAATAACTCTCTTTTAGTGGTGGTGTAATTTATTTGAGCATCATTAAAAGTCTTACTAACATAGTATGTAACTTTGAAAATTTTATCATATCTATACCCTAATACAACTCCAATTGCAAAATCACTAGCATCACACATTAATTCAAAACGTTTCTCTCAATCTGGTGAAATAATTATAGGAGCAATGATTAGTTTTCCCTTAAAGTCTTAAAGGCTTTAAGATAATCTTGATTAAAGTCAAATTTTGTATCTTTCTCCAGAAGTTGACATAAAGGTTTAGTAATTTTTTAAAAATCTTTCATATATTTCATGTAAAATCTAACATGTCCTAAAAAGCTTCTAACTCCTCTTACTGTAATAGGTGGAGGTAGGTTTGATATAGTATGTATTATTGTAGGATCTACTTCCATGTCATTTTTTGAAATTTTATGTCCAAGCACAATTCCTCCTGCAATCATCAACTAACATTTTTCCCAGTTCAATATGAGATTAGTCTTTTCACAACGTTCCAGAACATTCTCTAAATGATTTAGACATATTTTGAATGAAGTTCCAAATATAGAAAAATCATCCATAAAGACTTCAATGAATTTTTCAATCAAATCACTAAAAATTGACATCATACATCTTTGAAATATTGCAGGTGCATTACATAATCCAAAAGAGTTTTGCCGAAAAGCAAAAGTTCCATAAGGACTAGTAAATATTGTTTTCTCTTGATCCTTTGGAGAAATAGGTATTTAATGATAACTGGTATATCCATCTAGGAAAAAAAATATTTATGCCCAGCTAATCTATCCAACATCTGGTCCAAAATGTGTAAAACAAAATGATCCTTTCTGGTGGCAGAATTTAATTTTCTATAATCTATGCAGATTCGTCAACCAGTGACTTATTTTGTTTAGATCAATTCATTATGCTCTTTTGTCACTATAGTCACACCTCCTTTCTTTGAAATATAGTGAATTAGACAAACTCAAGCACTGTCTGAAATATGATATATTATTCCAGCATCTAACCATTTTAACATTTCTTTCTTTACAATTTCTTTCATCATAGGATTTAATCTCCTTTGAGGATCAGCTCTTTGTTCATGTTGGTCTTCTAATAATATTCTATACATACAAATTGAAGGACTAATTCCTTTAATATCAGGTAATGTCCATCCAAATGTTTTTCTTATATCTTTTTAAATTTCCAACGACTGTTATTCTTGCATATCAACTAATTTTGAGGATTCTATAAGAGGTATGGTAGATAAATCTCCTAAAAATGCATACTTCAAATGTGTAGAAAGCGTTTTTAGTTCTACTTCAGTGGGTTTCTTAATAGATGAAATCAAATTCTTGTTACTTTCTGTAGGATCTAACATTTTAAATCTTTCCTAAACATAATCCATATCCTCTTTACTCACTTCCATAGGTTCATCTTGAATTTTATCTTCATCTTGATATTCCATATATTCTTTTTAAATTCTCTTTCAAAAGTTTTCTTGAAATATTTTTGGCTTAAATATTCATTTATATACATTCTAAAGCATTCAATATGTTACTCTTATGCAGGATATCTCATTGATTTTGCAATATTAAATGTAACGTCTTGATCATTAAATCTCATAGTTAGTTCTCCTTTTTGCACATCTACAAAGCTCTTCTAGTAACTAGGAATGGTCTTCCTAAAATGATAGGAATTTCCTTATCTTCCTCTATATCTAATACAATAAAGTCCACATGAAAGATAAACTTATCTACTTTTACCAAAACATCTTCTATAACTCCTTTAGGGTGGGTAATTGAACGATCAGCTAACTGCAAAGTTACAGTTGTAGGTTAAATATCTCCTAAGCCCAACCTTCCAAAAATTGGTAATGATGTAAGATTAATACTGGCTCCTAAATCATATAAAGTTTTTCCAAAAAATTGTTTGACAATAGTACAAGAAATTATAAAACTTCCAGGATCTTTAATTTTTTCAAGAAATTTTTTCTGAATTATAGCGCTACACTCTTCAGTGAGTGCAACAGTCTACTTATCCACAAACTTCCTTTTCATATTAAGTATATCTTTCATGACTTCACATAGCTTGGCATTTGTTCCAAAGCTTCAACAAATGGAATTTTTATCGTTAATTTCCTCAAATTCTCTAAAAAATTCAAAAATTGATTATCTCTATGTTTCCACTTCAATTATTGAGGAGATGGACGTGGTGGTCTTGCTACTATGATTTTCCTTGGCATAATAGGATTTTCTGAATCAAAATGAACATCTTCACCAGATTTTTCATTTTTTACCTCACCTTTTTCAACTTCAACTTCTTGTTGAACTCTGTTTTCTAATTATATTCGACTTCTCAGTTGAATAACTTTAATTTGCTCTTTCTTCTGATCTTGAAGATTTATTTCAACATTACTAGGCAATGTTCCTAGAGATCTATTGTTAAGTGTAGTAACAATACATCCCAATTGATTTTCCATGTTTTTGATAGCAGCTCATTGACTTTGTAATTGACTGCTCATCTGCAATATCAATTCTTCCATTGATAACTTTTTCTCCTTACTTTGCAAATTATTAAAATCTAGAGGTTAATAAGGTTTATAAGCTTGGTTCCCTTAATTGTTGCAGCATTAGAATTATCGTTACTCCAACTAAAGTATGAATGATTCCTCTAGCCAGAATTATAATAATTTTCATGAGGATTATTAGAACAATTGTTTATTGCAATTAAAGTCTCATAAGAAGATTGAGATTCTATCTTTTATCCTAATGAGTTTTCTTCATGCATAGCTAACACGATACTCATAAAATGATGATTTTTTTCATATTCCTAAATTTTTTTTTGTACATTTTAAGTGGACAAGTGTTGTGCTTGATGTAGCATTCTAAGCCTTATCTCCCAATTGTGGGATAAGTGCATATCTTTGTAATTATATTCTAATGGTGAATTTCCTAGATATTTTTTTCTCTTTCCGAATTTTCCCATCTAAAAGATTTTAGTTTCTCCTCTTGCTACATTAAAATTATTTGTTTTTGTTTTGGATGATCATATAACATTAAGATATTAAATTGTCACTCTACTATAGCGAATCATCTGACAAGCAAAATTTTGACACCATATGTGTGAAGCGCAGTTCCATTTAATAGAATTCTACAATTTTTTAATGTCTAACAAGGGAAATACATGAGTTATTTCTAGCACCCATCATTCAAGCATATTGCCTCGAATTCTGTGACGCCGAGCTTCTACACTATTTCTCAATAATATGCATCACCTTCCTCGTGAAGATCTCTATTCTTTTCCTCGTAAGGTTTGTCGGTCGCTAAGTTTTAGAAATTGTTAGTCGTCAGAATGGATATCCCGACGCCCGATTTTAAAAGATGTTTAATTTAATATATATATATATATATATATATATTAGAAAAAGAAATATTTTAATTTTTGAAAATACAATACCAAACTAATCTCATATCTGTCATAGTTTAAATGATCGTGCAAAACACTACAAGCAATATATCTATCACGAATGATAAATACACTACTTGCTAGTGGTGCTCATTTAAATAAACTAAAGAATTTATGAAATTGATTTTAATCTGCAAAAAATCATTTTTATGTTGACTGACAAATTCCCCTATATAATATAAAGAATTATGTAGGGTTTATTTTGCTTAGGTTCTTTTAAGCTCCCTATAGAGACAAGCCTTTATAGTCAATTACATATCAAAGATCGATGTAACTTAAGAAAACTCTCGGTCTAGATCAGAAAACACCCTCTTCAAGAATTCCAAATGATATGACTTTTCAAAGATCAAACTAAGGAATGTCAAATGGGAAAGGCTTAAATTTAGAACATTTATTATGGAATAAAATGGGTGAAAACAAGTGGTCTTTATAGATCCTGAGGAGAACCTCAGTGACTTCTCAAACTATCCTACAGTTTTGCTTCAATTTCAAGAAGAAAATTATTGGATGTTTCATCCCGCCAATTTTATTATTTAGGGCTTATATTTGTGTGAGAGGATCACACAAATAGCCTCGAAGATAAGAGGGTTTAGGTCGCAACAAATGACAACCTCAGAATCCTAAAATGAGTTAAGACTTAGATTGCACTACATGATCATCCAAACGCCTGAAGATGAAGTGAGGATTTGTGCTGCACTAGGAAAAGACATCAAAGTCAAATGGTTTTTTATTTAATTCAAGGGAAAAGAGATGTGCTGTTGTAGATCCACTTGCTGTTGTAGAAGGCTGCCCATAGAGCTAGCTCCAAGCTCCTTGGCGAAGTAGCGGTCCTAAAGTCTAAAGAGTTCAAAGGTTTAAATAACAAGTTCAATTCAATCATTATGGGGGGGTGGAGTTTAAAATAGATTAGAACGACACCAGTTAGGATCCCACGGTTCTCTCATTTTGGTACCACCATTTTCTTTTGAATTTACTTAGCTTAAACCCATTTAAACTAGGGAGATCTCGTTAGCAACCGTGGGTTATCTTATTCGAGAGACTCACATAAATTCAAAATGGCGTGTTATGAAGTTGTATTTTAAATGATTTATGGTTACCTTTGAAAGGGTTCAATTTAGTTTTAAAATTTGTTGATTAATTTTGAAAAGTCTTCATTTTTTCAACCAAGCATGCATGGTTTGTAGAAGCAATAGTAATTTGCAATAAAATAAATGAAAGAAAATAAATAAAATCATAAAGTTGTACCTGTCATCTTCACGCTGCTCAAGCTAAAATGTTAGAACTTGCATCATATATAAATTTGTAGGGTATTTAAATAAATTGCAAAAACAGGAAGAACGGGCGAAGTTGTAGCTACCAAACACCGAGTCATGACTTGATGAGTTCCTAAAGGTTTTAATGAATAATTTTCTTGAGCAAAGAATAATAATTTCAGTTATCCTTCAGAAATATTCAAAATGTCATAAAAAGTGTTTTTGGGAGAAATCCCTAACAACCTTTGAATCCTTTTGAAATGTTTCGTAGTTTCAAATGAATTAAATGAATTAAATGAATTAATATACCCTATGCTTGGGAACCTGATACTTTAATTATCTCATGAGAAGGTACTCATTTAATCAATTGATGTTTCATTTAAGAGTTATGTAAATGGGTGCCCTTGAGGGCAAGATTAGGTCATTAAAGATCTTGTACCCACCACTAAAACTGGGATTGTACTGTTTAGAGGTGTTAATCAATCATGTCTTTCTTTTCTAAACCTCATTAAATAAGTTCAAATATCAAGTCTAGCTTGCTATTAAGTCGTTAACAATTTCATGGGTAAATTTGTAATTATCATAAAGTCAATTTGAGTGAAATCTATTCTCATCAAAAGATCATTCTATCATCCAATCACCAATTAGGAGATTCAAATGAGTGAATTATTATCTTTCTAACTCAAGCTCACCACCTTATGATCATTCAACTGAATTGACTTCCAAGTCATAATAATTAACAAAATTATAATTCTGCCCTTATCATGAAAAGGTGAAAAATTGGTTTCTACTTTTTAACCCTTTGTGTTTCAAACATCCTAATGAGTTCAATATGATCAAAATTACCCATTTACCCCTTTTAAGACGTTAAAATCCAAAATTACCATTTTGCCCCTAGGGCTCTTCATTTCATAACTTATCAAATATAATTCAAATAACTTTTAAATTTTAAGAATGCCCCTCCCATGGGTCGAATATATATCAGAGGAAAAAATGTGTTTTTTGAAAGTTTTATTTTATTTAAATAATTATTTTGACTAAAAAATAGGACTTCCAATACTAATTTATTTAACTAATTAAAGTAAAGTTTTTGTTAATGAGAGAATTATTGGAGGTTCACCTAGGTAAGAGGACCATTTGGACAAAATTTCATCATTTTTCAAATTATATTTTAATTATTATAATTATTTATTGATTTTAGTGATTTAATTAAATAGAAAACATGTTTTAATTACTAAAATTACTTTTTATATTTTTCATAAATCTCTAAAATTCCATTAAACTTAAAAAGATAAACTTTTTATTTTTGTAATTTTTAATTTATTTATTTTAATTATTTTAATGGAAAATTAGAGAAAATGAATTTTTAGCTTTTAGAAAATTTTAATTAACTTAGAAAAATTAAAAAAAATATATTTTAATGAGTCCTAAGTGATTAGAAAGCAATTAGAAACATTTTAGTCCATTTCTGAATGTGTACAAATTTTAATTATTTTTAATTCAAAATATAGCTAAAAATGAACTATTTATTTTAAAATAATTTTTATTTTTTCTAAGTGTCCTGATCACAACGAACTCAGAAAACAACTTTTCATAAATTTTCTAATTATATTTAATATTTTATACTTATTTTAATTCAAGAATACCATTTTATTTGGAAAATAGACTTTAGTGCTCAAACTAAATCAAATAATTTTTTAATTTTTTTATGGTGAGTGAAAAAGAGTATTATTTATAATGTGGAAGAAATTTTCTTACTTTTTGAATAATTCTTTAAGTAATCAATTTATTATGAGTTTTATACATTTAATTAACTATAAAAAACACAAAATTACTTAAATCCATTTTATACTTTTCCTAGGATCTTCTAACCACGGGAAACCAACCAAAATTAATCCCATAATTTTCTGATTTATATTTTTGTTTATAAAATTATTGCAAGCAAAATAACCATCTAGGATTGAAAATTAGGGTTTCAAATATAGAGATGCTTTCTAACATTGGGTGAGATTCAAGTCAAGTTGGTGGAAATTGGGGGTGAATAAGAGAATTTAGACATTTGGAGGCAATTTGGGGATTTTGGTCAAAAGAGGTCAATTTAGTCAAATTGGGTTGAATGAAGTGGTTCAAATTAATTTTGGAGACATTTGGAGTGGATTTGGAGATTTTAGGATTTTTTTTGGTATGAAGGGTATTTTGGTAATTATGGGAGATTTTGGGGGTATTTTGGAAATTTAGAAAAATTTGAGGTATTTTGATCAATTTAAGTGATTTGGAATGGTTTGAAATGGTTTTTGAAGATATTTTGATAATTTGGGTAATTTTAGGATTTTTTATGGAAAATCTAGGGTTTAGGGGCAATTTGGTAATTTGGTGAAGTTTGGGGCCATGAAGGGTCAAAATTGGGATCAATTGAAGATGGTAATCATGAAATCACCCTTATGGTGCCATGAGACCTTGGCAGATCCCACATTGGATCCTCCATGTGTTGGTCTTAGCCAAACAATAGCTTAGGGTTAATGGTTTAGGGGACCATCCACATGAGTTTTCAATAGAGTAGGGGATCAAGCTAAGCATGTTTGGGTTAGGGTTTAGGTTGTGAGTGCAGGTGTTACTATGTGTGTGCAAGAGTGACCAAGAACACACCACCTAAGGCTAACCCATATGGTCCAATCTACTAAATGCTAGAGGTTAAAAAAATTATGGAAAGAAAGGCTAACCCATATTGGTCCCACCTACTATGTGCTAGAGGTTAGAACCAACATGTAGAACTTCAAGATGAGCAAAGAATGGTATTAGAATTTCTATTGGTGAGGGTTCCAACATGTGGAACTTCTAGAATGTCAATTCAAAGGGTGAATTTGAAATTCACAAGGTTATTTGTGCTTGTTAACCCAAGTGAAGGGCTACACGATGGATTTTCAGAGATAGCCACCAAGGAAATTGATATACAGAGAGGAGATTCGATTTGATTTCAATGTTTTGACTTTAATTCCAATTTTGATTTTGATTTTAATTTTGATTTAGTGAAAATTTAATTTTGGAAGGCGGAAATATGTGAAGAAATTAGATTGAGATGGAATGCATAGAGGCTCACATCCAACTCATAAGACAGGTCGAAGAAAAGGAGTGTTAGTTTGGGGAAGAAAGCATAGGGAATCATATCCAACCCAAGAGGTAACGAAAGTGCGGAGAAGTGAAAATAGGATTCCTTACTCCATTTAAGGTAGTCTTCTACCTATCATGAAGATTTATGCAGAGAATCAGAGGCCATACTCCATTTAAAGTGGTCTTAGACCAATCTTGAAAGATGAGAATATGATGTCTTGCTCCATTTAAGGTGGTCCTATACCCATATCAAAGATTTGTGTAGAAATCAGATGCCTCACCCGATTTAAGGAAGCCTTAGACCGATCTCAAAAAATGAAAATATGATGGCTTGCTCCATTTAAGGTAGTCTATACCCATTACAAAGATTGATAATAGGATGCCTTGCTCCATTTAAGGTGGCCTTATACCTATCTCAAAAATTTGTGGAGAGAACTAGTTGCCTTACCCCATTTAAGGTGGGCTTAGAATGATCTCGAAGGATGAAAATAGGATGGCTTACTCCATTTAAGGTGTTCTCAGTCCTATCTCAAGGATTTGTCACATTAGGGGAAAAAGTACTTGGATTCACATCCAACCTAAGAGGTAGCGGAAGGGAATCAGAATTTAGGTACTGAACTCGAGAACATCTAAGAACAGTGTATAGAATTTGTGGTGTTGAGTTTATGAATATGTGGAAATTGAAGATTGACAGTGGTGCATAAAGATTTGTGGAATTTTGTAAAAAGTGTGGAACTCCATGGGAATTGTAAAAAGATTCATGTAGATGGTGGATTTGTGCTACGAAAGTATGAAGTGTAGAAACTCAAATTTGAGATGAATCGATTCATCATTTTTAATCACTTTTCTTATGTTATCTTTGTTATCATCATTTTTTATTATCTGAATATCTTATGGAACTTGATTTTCATAAATTAATCTTTTAGTTTGAATTTTAATTTTATTTTAGACTTTCTTTGTATCGTTCTTTGTTCGTTATAATTTGGGACCAACGTATGGTCTTGCGACTTTCATTAATTGCACAAATAAAGTCAATTCAAGAAATATGTTGAAATCTTGAAAGAAACTTCATTAATTCCACTTGAAATATGTAGTACAACTGATCATGTTGAAACTATCAAAAGGAAATATCCTGAGTACATTTGAAACATCATAAATCATATTTGCTGCTCTGATGCAGCGTAAAAGAGTGACAACTACCTATCTGTCTGTTTATCTGTCTGTCCTGTGGGGTAAGTTAGTGATCAAGCTAACCTTCTAAGCCACACTTCGGAATAATAGTTCATTTCACGTGAACTAAGGGGTATGTTAGTGATCAAGCTAACCTTCTAAGCCACGCTTCGGAACAAGAGTTCATTTCACATGCACTTAGAGGTAAAACTATTTCACAGCTCATACGACCATAGTTATTCCAATTCTTGATTTGGTTGAAATCCATACGGTATCTAATTGTCATCCAATCTTCACAATACAACTACGAATCTGCGGTGTGACACTCCATGAATGCAATTTTTTGTTAGATCTGCTCCATTTCCTTTTAGAATCAACACTGAACCAAGTGGCAGTAGAATAAAAACTGAACCTCTAAACTCCCCAAGTCCAACAATTTCTATCTCCTTTCCAAATAGGATGTTGCTCTTGCTCATGAAAGATACTGTACAAAAAGATCTGATGAAATCATGGTGATCGATATAGGGAAGTATGCAATCCCCTTTCTTGTAGATGTTAATGATTTGGGATGCAATTCACCGGTAGTACGCTCTATCTAACCATTCTTTTGATCATGAACTTTATCGTGGAAGGCAGAGGATCATCCTCATCATACCTTAAGATGCTCTGGGGGTTCCCTTGCATGTCATTAATAAAATTTTAACAGCAGGCACACTGGATGGTAATCTTGCCTTTTCCACGCATCCAATTCTGTGGGTCAACATAAGTCTTCCTCTTCAGCAATTCGACTCGGTCTCTGTCTCTGAGATCAAAACGCAATCCAGAATCATTCTTTCATTATTTTTTTAGAACACCCCACTGTGTATTTCCAATCTTTCTAGAATATTAACAAATTTTCCTTGAATTTCCTCATAGTATTCAAACTCTTGCTTTTTGACTCGGCGTATTGATACACCTAAAATATATAAACTTTATGTACACATTTTTATACCTATTTTTGAGATATCACACTTTAATCAAAGTTATTTATGTGCTTTTATTTCAGGTACAATCAAATAGATGAAAAATAGTAAAATGAGTGAAAAAGAGTCAAACTTAAATAAAAAATAAAGAAGGTATGAAATTGAACTAAGGCACCTAAGCACCCAGGACTGTCGCTTATGTGCTAGTGAAACAGAGAGAGCTACACCTAAGCACCAAGTATTTCACGCTTAAGCGCCAGAAATAGTTACTTGATGATTCAATGAATTTGGATGAATTTTTGAAAAGGTGTTTGAAACAATCAATTGTGAAAACGTGAGAAATAGTTAATGGACACAAAAATTAATTCAATTGGATTTTGAAAGGAGGCAACTTCTAGAAAAATTATTGAATATTGACACATTTTGATAATACACCAATACACCTTTTAGAAAATTATAAAAGAAGACTTAGATTGAAGAAATGAAAACAGATAAGAATTCATCTAGAGCCTATAATCACACATCACCATCGTCGCCCATCGCCACCTTCACCGCCACTTTTCTTTTAATTTTAAGTTTTAATTTGTATTGTACGTGAAGGAAGAGATTCAAAGGAACTTCAAGACTTTGGTGGAGAGAATTTGAGATAATTTTTTATCTTTGTGACTACATTTGGTTTTAATTTAGACTTCTTGTTTGTGTGCATGATTTCTACTTTCAAACATAAGTGTGATTATGTTTTCTCCATGAATTCTGAGTAGTTTTCTTTATCTTTCTCCTTAAAATGATAAATGATTAAGTATTGGAGGGAAGTTGTGTAAATTATTATTCTTTAATGTTGGAAAAAAGTTGTGATGATTTTAAATCTTGTAATTCATTTAATTCTTGATTTGACCAATTAAGATATTAATATCTATTGTGAGAACATGTAAGTTCTGAGATGGTATTGTCTCAGTCAACAAATGGTAAGAATCACATGAGATTATATGGATGAGAATGTAATTTATTTGATTGAGTGCGAATAAATAGAGAAATAAACTTTAAAGGGTGTAGAATTAGAGGACTTTAGAGTGACAGATTAAAGCCCCCAATTTAATTTATAGTTTTAGATTTTGATATAAGATGTTAGCCCCTAGGTGGAGGGAGAAGAGAGAACTTTAGAGTGAGAGCTAGTATCTTCCTTACCTAACCTGTGTTCAAGACTATTCAAACTGTAAATTAACCAATGTTCTTTATAACATCTTTAGTAAGGGTAAAGAATATTGCTGCTCTTATTTGGCAAAACATAATTTGAATACTTTCACAACAGAATTCCTATACTAGTTACTGATTCATGATAAGGAAAAAAATATTTTATGTATATGTCTTTTTCTTGCAAATATTTAGTTAAGTTAGTTAGTTGCTTACTTAATTTTCAATTATAAAAAATTATAAAATGAATCAAACTTTCATTTTTATTATAGTATCTAGAGTTTACGTAAGATTATTTTGCTAAGTAGAATTTATTATCTAATTTCTCATGTTTGTAGTTGCATATTGTAGTTTTTCCTATGGGTTCAATATTCAAGGTTTAATAAAAAAGTCCTATATTACTTGATAATGATATTTATACTTTTGTATCTCATATTTAAATATAATAATTGTATTCTTATTTGCTTTGAAGTCAAGTTTGTGCCTAGCTGTTGCTTGAGACCAAGTTTTTGGCGTCGTTGCCAAGTAACAATTATAATTGAGGAGATTTAAGATTATAATCGCCTACATCACATTGACATATATAAAGAAAGTCATTTATGGGAGAACCCTTTGTGTATCTAGAGTTTTTGGCACCATTTTTGGGGATCAAATACAAAATATTTTGAAGAAAAATTTGGAAAGCAAATTTCTATTATTTTATAGTCTTATTTAAATATTTAGATTTATTATAGGAATATTGTAGTGTTGTTTTTAGATAAAGTTCTTTTTTGTGTGTTTTTTATTTTATGTGTTTCGTAGTAATGAATGTGTAGTTCATGTTCTACAGGACTTGTGTCATATGATTCAGAATTAGAAAGAACTATTAAAAAAATTAAAAAATAAAAAAAAATATTGAAGAAAATAAAAAATTTCAAGAAATGACAAATCAAAATAATCAAAATGTTGACATTAATCAAAACTTTAGACCTTTAAGAGATTATGCAAACTCTACGGTGGATGAACTTCATTGCAGTATTCAAAAAATCACTAGTGGCTAATTCATTTGAAATTAAACCCACTATTATCCAAATGATATCAAATAATCAGTTTAGGGGAGAACCAAGTGAAGATCCAGATTTACATCATGTCAATTTTCTAGTTTTGTGTGCTACATTTAAATATGATGGTGTATCAGATGATGCTATAAAACTTAGACTCTTTCCTTTCTCAATGAGGGATAAAGCTAAAATATGGTTACATTCGTTAGCACTTGGATCAATCAGAACTTGGGGTGATTTAGCACAGAAATTTCTTGCTAAATATTTTCCACCATAAAAAACTACGAAGTTTAGAAATGATATTGCATCTTTTTGTCAGTTTGAAGGGGAATTTATTTACGAAGCATGAGAGTGATTAAAGGAACTACTGAGAAAGTGTCCACATCATGCTATACCATATTGGTTATTAATTCAAACTTTTTATAATGGATTAGCTAGATCTCTTATATCTATTATCAATGTCGTTGTTGGTGGCTCATTGATGTCAAGACCATTTCTTGACGCTTATGCTTTAATTGAAGAAATTGCTACTAATATATTTCAATGGCCTTCTGAAAGGGTAAATCCTTAGAAAGTAGCCAATATTAATGAATCTGACACTTTTGCAATGTTGGCAAATCCTTAGTATGCTGATATTATAAATTATATTGTTAGTGGTATTTTACCATATAGACTGACAAAATAGCAGGAAAAGAAATTCATTCATGATGTAAAATCTTATTTTTGGGATTATCCTTATTTGTACAAATAATGTGAAGATTTAGTAATGAGACGATGTGTGCCTTATAAGGAAATTCATGAAATTATTCAGAAATGTCGTGATTCTGAATTTGGAGGTCATTTTGGAAATGATAGAACTATTCATAAAATTTTGCAATCTAGATTTCATTGGCCTAATGTATTTAGATATGTTAAT